>JAODIE010020083.1:0-83167 GCA_027575565.1 Diploeciton nevermanni
GCGACGCTCGTGACAAATCGCGCAACTTCGCAGTTTTCACGAACAGTATTATACTGAAGAAGGCAACATGCCGAAAAAGTTATACCAAATGACTAAAAGTAAGAATTATAGTGAAATTTTATCAGCATAATGAATCTTAAATACCTCGTAACCACACTCAACAATACACCAACATATTATAATATTTCCAAAAGAAAGATACCGTATGAGTGACACAATAAAGTAGGTAATACAGCGGCGACATTTTACGAGGCATAATTTAATAGGGTTTGTGAAAACGTCGGCCGTCTACGAAAATGTGCAAGACGATGATGTCTGTCTCACGAATCTTATTTCAAAACGGACGGGAATAAAGAAAAAAAATAGTAGAAAATACTAGAATAGGAAAAAGAAAAAAGAAATAGTAGTAGAGAAAATATAGAACGATGAGAGTGACGGAATGAAATCTCATCAGAGTGTATTGTTATTGATTTCCATGTATCGTGGAAAAGATACCCGGTATAGTTCTCATCAAGGAAAATAGCATTTAGTTGCAAAATGTTACTCATTTCCCTATCAGAGGATATCAATATCCGTGACTGTCAAAATTGCTCTATGCAAACAAATTAACCCCAAGCCGCAGATGAGGAGTTTACCCTTTGACCCTCAGCTGCAACTATTTTGCTCCGTTATCCATGCGGAATATTCGTACAATTGACACAAAACACGACGAAATCAAATTGAAGCAATGTTTTAGCTTTCCACTTGCCCTAAGTTGATTTAAAGCACGGACCTCTCCTGGGAAATTGATGGTTGTAAACTATTTACCTTTCTTATGTTCGCAACGCATTCATGAAAAGGTTTAAATCATTTCGAAAATGTGCTAAAATTTGATAAGTTAACTTAAAATGGCTGCCAAATGTGAGAGGTGGAATGCACACAAACGCGCATTAGTACTATTTGCGTGTTTTCATTAACGTTTTAGAGCAGTCAAATGTGCGCGGAGTCTCGAGGAACTCTCTTAGAAACCTTAATGAAAACAATTACACGTTTAATGCACGCAATTATTAAAGGAGCATGCGTGCCTTAGGCGTTGAAAACATTCATAATTTGAGTAATTAAATACTTGTTTAGTGAAAGAAGACTTGGAATCATTTCAATTTAATATTTTATATGTAATTTAAGTTAAAATTAAGTTTAAGAAGTTTCTAACTTCAAAGAAATATAAGTTAAGAACCACTGGAAAATTCAGATATCTCGCCATTTGGTTAGATTAGTTAATTAAATAATAAAGAGGGCGCTTATTTTATCACCAGAGGACTAAAAGGTTGCAAATGGGCTTGGAAATTCAAAATTGAAATTCCACAAATGTCGAACTTGTTGAGGCTTACATCAGTCAAAATAAGAATTTCTCAGGACTTACTTGCAATAATACAACCTCCCATCTCTATTCACATGCACCGTCCATCCGGGCGCGGGTGCATAGTCCAACATATGCGCCCTGGCTTCAGCATGCGCCAGCCCATTGAAAATGCTCGCCTTGCCCAAACTGCCGCCTCCGCCGCTCACCACGCTGGCGGTCTGCTGCGCTTGTAACAGCATTACTCACACGCCGCTGCCGCTACAATTCAAACAGAATCTAATTTTAGTAACAAACACATCGCCAATATTGACATAGCATATGATACGATGAAGTAAGGAAGAAGACATGATAGTGTTGCCGCTGGTTCGTTCACGCACGTGCAGCGAGGTAATGAAGTGTGTGGATGGTGAAGGAATGAGCGCCGTTCATAGACAACTTCAACTTTCTGCTGAAGGTGTGATGTGAGTGAGATGCAATAGGAACAAACAGAGGAAAAACCTAATGGGAAGCAGGAGGGATGTGGTGGAATGAGGTAATACCGTTGGGGTGATAGGTCGATTGGATTTCACGCCCGATTGCTTGAGATTGACAAGAGATACAGAGTGAGGTCCTTATTTAGCCAGCAAGAGAACATATCGCTTAAAAATTGACTTGGAAAATCGCATTTTGAATTTCAATGTGGAAATTCACATCAATGCGGAAAATTCAAACAAGCGCATGTGCAGTTTCACTATACAGGTGCGCATACACTATACATTTTTACAGCACAAATACAATTTGTTAATAGCATTTAAAGCATGAATGTGTGAGTTTAGAGTTGGATGTGTGACTTTCTCTTCTCCATTTTTTTCTCCTTTCTTCCACTTTTTCTGTTTTGTTAGCAATGCACGGCCGACACAACTCAAATTGAAAATTCGTAATCCAAGCACCATGCAATGAATATACCTGCATTAACTCCATACAACTCAAGACACTACAACACTGTCCATAGTGTTGATGTTGTAGACAAACTTTCGCAAGCTGCGACCAAAGTACACTCTTGCATAGAGTGGAATTAAATTACTGCCACTTCATACTCTGTCTGGAACTGTAACCTAAATAAGTTAAATCCATCTGTAATCTACAATAGCTAAGTGACGACTGGTGAATGATGTGTGCGGAATCTTGTACATCACTTCAATCATACACCCTCTCACCACCCCATTCCACTTCAGAAGCCCCGCTTTTTGCACGTCTGCTTCAAACTGTTCAGCTTCTAGGAGTACAATGGCACCCTGAGGCCTCATTTTCCATTTTCCGCCCCAGTAAACCGCAAACAATCTAACCTTATAACAAGCTTCGATGTTATATTCTAAATTAATGTATAATTTGCTCTTTAACTCTTTCAATAATACTCTGAATGTATTCATTGCTGATTTTATGCATTCATATTACACAATATTAACGAATGTGTACGTAATAACGATAATGTTAATAAATATAATTCCTTTCACTTTCAACTCAAACTGTTTGCGCTTATAAGAAGCATTTAAGCCGACTTGGCTGAACTTAAATAAACCCAGGAGTTAATTTAACTTAACTCACGTCTTTATTTCACTATGATCTGGTTTAGTCTACCTGAACTTTGCTCCCAAAGTCACACTAAAGACGGCACACAAAACAAGTTGCATGATGTGAATAAAGCGTACAAACTGTATAAGCAGTAAACAATAAGTGAAGAAAGAGAGGGGGGGCCCAAGAAAAGGAAACCGAGGAGAAATATATTAATATTTATGAAATGTGCAATGCACTGGAATGAAATCATCAACAACAACACTGCGCAACACTAAACCATCTCTAAACAAAACACTGGCAACGGAAAGACTACAAACAAAATAAAATGAAATTTATTTTCATTTCATGAACACAATTACACACCAGCAAGTGAGAAAATGGTCCAATTGCCCCCAAATAAATAACAATCCTAACATTAATAATGTTAATCAACTCAAAATGAAGTGATCAATGACTCAATGCCTGCATTATTTAATTCATTATTTCACCACCTACCTCTTCACTGAATCCGCCGCCTCCTTAACACCTCCTCAGCCGTCTCAGATACTGCACCGCCATTCACCGCGAAATCCACAACAGCACTCACAGGATGCACAATCTAAGCCGATCAGCAGCACTTGGCCCACAGCAATACGAATGCCTCCGCCAATTTTCATTAATTTCCAGCACTAAAGCAATCGTGCAATTAAACAGCACTCCGCATCACTTACAATTCAACATTGTATCAATTAGATAGCGTCCTGTTGTGAATTTAATTGTTTTCACTCAGGTTTGCGATAAGCGCACACGTTTTTCTCTGCTTGGGAAATGTGGAGAGGAGCGAAACGTCCTCCACCGACCACGCGCACTCATGAACTGATTTTCTCCTGCTGCTAGTGTAGGAAAATTGTAGAGAAGTGGTGAGAAGATGATGCGAAGAGGAAACGAAGAGAACTCACGATCGAAACACAGAATATGCGGGAATAGACTTACTGCTCCACCTGCGGGAGAAATACTGAGTAAGATTTTAAATAATCCCGATCACACTTTCTCAAATTGTCAAAAACGGAATGAAAATTGCATGAAATAAGGTAAATATTCGAAAAGAAAGAAGCACTGAATAAAAGTAAATGAATTATAAACTAAATTTCAACTCTAATATCATACACTAGTTTTGTTTTAACCTATGCAACTTTGTATCAACTGAGAGAATAGACAAGTCATTAACAAAAGCCTGTCGGATTTCACAACATCAACAATAACAGTTAAAATTATATCAAGTATATTCAGTTCGCGAGTAGTTACTTCAACCTGACCGCGTCATGGAGTCTTGTTTCACAGTAGAGAAGGAAGTAGACAGAGTTCTATCAAAGTTCAACTTAATTGATGAACACTCTGCCAATACCCTGCAAGAATTAATTGAATCCATTGAATATTTAATGAAGGAATGGGCTGGTAGTGAGTTTAACATATGTAACTCATCTTAATTACATTATTTTCAGGATGTTGTATTTTGGCTTTGTTTTCAACTAATATATATTTGCAGCACCAAATGACCATGAGATGACCCAAATCCAAAGAGACATTTTAAAATCCTGCATGTCCAAAGCCAAACAAACTGTGCTCCAAATCGCTACTGACCATCGCGACCTTCACGGCACCGTCTCCAAAGTAGGCAAAGCAATCGACCGTAACTTCGTCACTGACTTTTCATCTACAACCAGCAAAGATGACATCTTCAACACGCCAGATAAACGCCAACTTGTCAATAAAGTCATCATCCAGCATCTGCACAGACATGGCTTCTATGAGGTAGCTGACATGCTCATGCAAGAGGCTAATGTCCATCTTGAGCACAATGACAAAGAATGTTACCTCGAACTGAATCATATCCTTGATGCACTGCATAAACATGATTTGGATCCCGCTTTACGTTGGGTGGATGCACATCGCGATGCGCTGGCGATGAATAACTCTTCCTTGGAGTTCAAACTACATAGATTGAAGTTCATTGAGTCTGTGCGGGGTGGTGATCAACATGCAGCGATAAAATACGCGAGGAATCACTTCAAACAATTCGTGAGAAGACACGAAAAGGATATACAGTCGTTGATGGGGTTGCTGTTGTATGTCCCCAGTGGCATTGAGAGCTCTCCATATAGTTGTCTCCTGGATCAGGAAGAGTGGATGGATGTCTACGAGGTTTTCTTGAGAGATGCTTGTGGATTGCTGGGGATTAGTGTGAATAGTCCATTGACGACGTGTGTTAATGCAGGTTGCACAGCAATACCAGCTTTGTTGAGCATTAAACAGGTGATGATGCAGCGGCAAGTATCTGGAATATGGAATGGAAAGGACGAATTACCTGTAAGTACATCTTAAAACAAGAATCACCCTTGATAGAACACTTCTTGATCAATTTTAGATCGAAATCGACTTGGGAAATGACTCGAGATACCATTCTATGTTTGCCTGCCCTATTTTAAGACAACAATCTACTGATATCAACCCTCCAATGCGTTTAGTCTGTGGTCATGTTATCTCCAGAGATGCTCTTAACAAGCTTTGTAATGGTAGCAAGTGAGTAATCTTCTTAAACGACCTTAAAACACACGCAGAACACGTGTCTTCCCATTTCAGGATGAAATGCCCATACTGTCCAATGGAACAAAGTCCAACTGATGCTCGACTCATAATCTTCTAGTTTAGATGTCTCCCAAGAGGTGATCATATTTGCAAGCACAACATCTCAAACATATTGCCTACGACTACACTATTCAGTAGAAACTTCACAGTAGAGAATGAATTTATATACGAATGCAATATTTGATCCAAGATGCTAATGATCAAAAATGCATCAGAACTTATTAAATCTGTGGTGGAATATTTTTTAGTTTTTATTAAATTTAAATGTTAATATATTAATATCAAAAACACATTGATTTGATAGCTCTCATTGTGTACCCTTAGTAAACATCCTAATAAGACTATCATCCCTCGTCAAAACATCCAAAATCGAATGCACACGGTGCAACGTAAAGTCTTTCGACTCCCTGATTTCTTTCCTACCGATCCCGTCGTAACTCCCGACAATCCCCATAACACTAACAAGTCTCGGCTGCTCCAAATAATTCTCTTTCTCCCCAATCTCCTGTTGCGACGACTCAGACGCTTTTTTAACGAGCTTCTGTTTCTTATATATCTTTCCACCTTGTTTTGGAGGAATGGGTAATACATTTATTTTACTCGGTAGCCTAAACTTCCGCTTAGTTTCAAACGAACTCTTCTCTTTTAATATGGACACCGACATTCTAGATGACCTCGCCGAAGACTTTCTGTAAATCCCCCAGGGCTTATCCGGTACATACAATTGTGTAAACACCTCAGCTACTCGCTCAAAGTTCACTGCAGGATACCCTGTATCATCCGGAGGGGCATTGATCAACATCTGTTTATTCCCCAGACCATCGTCCATAACATTCTCACTTGGATTGATAATATTCTTAAGTTTCTTTATATGCATCGCCGAGGCATTGATTAATTCAAGTGAATCAATGTGTGAAATCTTTGATACTTTTTTCCCGGAAATTTTAACATTGTCATTCTCCAGCGGCGGTGTTTTAAATGTTTTTGTCTTCGACTGTTTATTAGACAAGTCGTGTAGATGACTTGTGAGCTCCTCAGGTTGAATCTGAGGTACTTGTTTTAACACCGCGTCGTCTCTACAAAGTCTTGTCACTCTCCTTGGTCCTTGTTTCTTGATTTGAATGGTTGCTGTGCTTGGAGCTGGGACAACTTTCAAGTCAGAATCATCCAGCTCTCCTTCCACTGACAGCTTGAAGGATGATTTTTTATCTTTAAATAATGTTAGTGAATCACAAGCAGCGAGAAGAGCAATGTTGGAAGTGACCTTTTCGTCAAGGCTTCCTTCTGAAAAATCAATTTTATTATTTAGTATTGCGGATACTGACACTTTCTCGTCATCGTCATCCTCGCCATTTAAACTTGCTACGTCTTCCATGACAGTTTTGCTGTATTCCCTAAGTTTCTCAATTCTTTCCTTGACGAAAACCACACTATTAATTGATTTAATCGATAGTACTTTTCTGTTTTCTTCAATCTGCTTCTCAATTTCCACTTTGTTGACATCTTGGATTAACTTCACCAAATCTTGGACGTCCTTTGACCATAACGTTGAATTCGATGGCAGGATACCTTGAGTTATCTGATTCCTAAAGTCTTCTCTTACATAGAGTTTATCTTTGTATTGCATCACGAAGAGGTCTTCTTCAGCATTTGGATCCTTCGGTGGTGGTAACTCATTGAGACAATCATGATACCTTAAATTCCCTGCATGTTCACCAGGCATGAGTGACACAGATGATGCTTGTTTCCAAGCCATCAGCTCCATTGGCTTGCTTAATTTCCCCTCTTCACGCTTTCTCCTGTAGTAATCAGTTGGAAAATTTTCCAGAGCCTGTGTAATCTCCAATGTCATCATCTTTTCAATACTCAAGAAGAACTCGGCTTGAGTAGGTGTTGCTTTAAGAGCATAGTTGATAAATTTCTGGAACTGAGTCATGAGCCCAAGAAGTGCTTCTGTCCGGATTTCAAGCCGCTTTTGGCAGAGTTTATTCTGACAGTAGAGTTCTTTGAGTTTCGCAGTTTTTTCAATATTATCCTCTAGTAGATCATGTATTTTCTGTGCATTGGCTTGAATTATGAACTGCTCTTCTTTCATACATTTCCTCCGTTCTAAACATATAACATACATAAGACTGGCGATACTGTTGCATTGTAAAGAATGCTTCAACTGTTTCAAAACGACAGCAAAGACATCTGCTTGATATTTCAGGGTCTGCATATGACGCTCATGTAAACCAGCTATCTTCCCTCGATAAACCGTTTCTAAGTCACGTTCCTGCTGTTTGAGATCCTCCATGAACTTTGCTGTAAGTTCAGCAACAGTCGCATTGATGGCATCTTGAATCTGCTCATCAATAGCTGCATCTTGCATCTGGTGACTTGCAACAACTTGATCCTCAATAAGATTCTCATAGTACTCCCGCATAGAAGCCTCTAGCCTCGCTAATTCAAAAATAAGTAGCTCTTCAAAGTCAGCATTAACTGCCTCCATGTGCTTCCTGAAAAGTTCCTCACAATGACGAAGTGCTTCTTCAATGGCACGTTCTTTCTCCCTTTCCGCTAATAACTGCAATAAATCTTCAAGATTCTCCAGTGCAAGTCGCTTTTCAAGTTCGACTGCGTTCAACCATTGTTGTTCAATTTGTTCCCCCATTTCAAGAATACCTTCATGTGTCAAGGCTTTCAGGTGTTTTGCAGTAAGTGGCGGAGATAGTGCAACTCGTGGTATAAGCAGATCAGAAGGCGACATCCATAAATTGTTGTTCTTAGCTTTGGTTTTGTTTGAAAATCCAGACGGTCCACCTGCTGTGATGCTGTATGGACCTTCCAGTGGGTTAGAGAGGTTCATGAAGGTTTTTAAAGATTCTGGACATTCGTCCATTAATACCTGCGTTAGGTCATTCCCTAGCTGACTACGGGCTTCAGCAAAGGGTGGCACTTGACGATTTTTGGTGTAGCACCGGCGTTTATGATAGGCACAGCTGAATTTCATGTTATTCATGATGATTTGAAACGATTGATGCAGTTGTAGAAAGTACAATATCAATTTGTTGGTACTAATCAAACGAATAAACTTGAATTTTATATGGAAAGTAGAGATAGACACGTAGATCATATGTAACACTTCCCCATTTCGAGGATTATTAAACAATTGAATGTCAATTGTTAAAAACAGTGGCATAGACGCCGTATATCACTCAAAACCTTTGAATGAATGACGCAAACAATTAGTAGTTACTTTTTTCTCGCATTTCGATACATATATAATATATAGTACTCCATCATTTGTTTAATAAATTAATGCTAAATCCGCGTTAAATCGTAAACTATTTCATGGCATGCTCCATCGTCCTGTACCTTTGCGACTAAAGCATCGCTTGTCATAAATTACACAACGTACGTGTATTTTACGTCATTATTTAAATCATTACCAAGTTCCATAGTGAGCATTAAAGATGATTCTGCAGAAATGAGAGTAACGTTGTCTCATAATGCTTACTCGCACTTAGATGTCGCAACGAATGACGCTCATTGGGGTAGATCTGCAACTGATAGGGCTTGCCCGCTTTGACCATGCTGCTGATCAGTTGACTAGTGTGATAAAAGTGGACATTCTCATCGATCAAGCCGTGAATGATCAACAGACGGTTTTCCCTTGAAAAGCATACAAAAGAAGACAGTGTAGGTGACTTAAAAATAATCGTACGAGCAAGAAAACTTACTCTTCTGGAAACTTATTGATGTAATTCAGTACTGAACCTTCATCATATCCTTGTTGATTATTATCCGGTAGGTCCATATACCTTTCCGTGTACCCCGTGTCATATAACAACCAATTTGTAACCGGAGCTCCAGCTATGGCCAGTTTGAACACATCAGGATGCTGGACTAATCCCATAAGACTCAAGTATCCGCCATAAGACCACCCATGAATCGCCACTCTGTCCAAATCTAAATACCCCAATGCGCCTGCCAACCACTGTAACACTTCCACTTGATCCCCCAACTCTACCGTCCCCATGCGGCCCTTTAAATACCCTTCAAATTCAACTCCTCGATGCTGAGACCCTCTAGAATCAATAGCAACAACACAATATCCCCTCGCGGCTAACATATGCATCCGTAACTGCCGCATTCCCTTGAAGGCGTTGGACACTAACTGCACCTCGGGACCACCATACACATTAAGTATAGTTGGGTATTGTTTACCTTCTTGAAACCCATGGGGTTTAAACACCATCGCGTACAACTGATGCCCTGAGTTTATCGTATGTGTGAACAACTCGGGTGTGTATTTCTTACTCAGTGGAGGCCCACTTTCGAGAAGGTATCCCAGTGGTGTGAGTTCAACTCCTTCAACTGTCCAATCACTGTGCGTCACTTTAAACACTTGACAAGCGGGGATGTTCTCAATGTTGCTGTAGACCGTAACCAGCATAGAACAGCTATCGTTGAAGTTGCAACTGTAAGTATAACCTGGTCTTGTGAGTAACCGAACTTCACCAGGTCTCCGTAAAGACACTACATAAAGATGTTTCTCTAGGCATGTTTCCCGCAATCCCATAAAGTATACCAATTCACGTTGAAAGTCCACCCAGATGTCTTGCGCCAATACCTCCCAGTCGCCATGCGTTAACGCTACTTTCTGTAAGAGTTTTGGATGGAGAGAGACATGTTCCATTGGCTCGACAAGTTGTCCGTTTGTAGCTGTGTGATTGGGATTAGGAAGGATCTGCGAAGAGGCAAGGTAGAGATGACGATGACCAGTTTCTTCACTGGCCCAGATAAACTGGATTTGATGAGGTGGGTCTTCAGATGATGAGGTTGACGGAGTTGGGAGGAAGACGAGAAGGTCGTGGACATTGATCCACATTGTAGATTCTTCAGAGTAGATTACCTGCAATAAAATATAACATATAAGCACAATTTTCAGAACTTCCAACGAAACTTTAAAGTGGCCACAACGCCACCTTCGTGTCACACACATCCTCAAATTCCGTACACCCCAACTTAAATCTAATATGGTATTGAACTCAAACCAAACAGAACTATTTTCAATCAATTCGTTACTGACCTGTACCATAGGATTACCAACATCAGACCCGCTCTGCGAATTCGTTCCTTCATCATACATCGGCAGAACCTCCGTGAAGTTACTCAACGACAACAGCACCAGCTCCAAGTGCTTCTGCCGCCTGTCTAGCAATTGCATCCAGATAAATCCTCCATCTGGTGTCCACCCTGCTCTCACCACATACTCCGCCCAAGGAAACAACGTCGACATGGTAAATTGTAGCTCCAGCATCACAATATCAGTAATCTGCTGCGTGTCGCTCAGTCTAAACTCAATCAACTTGAGATAACTCTTTGAATTGGGACAACCTGCTCTTGGAAATCTAAACTCTTCAAGGTCTCCACCGCCGCCACCATAGTCACCTGCATGTGTAGAAGTTGATGAAGAGGACGGAAAGCAAAAGATCTTCACATCGCCGTCGTCTATTTCCTCGTAGAGAATGCGATGCACACCATCAGAACACTTTGGTTGCCACCAATAACCTTGATATCTGCTAAACTCCTCTTGCATGACATAAGATGGAACACCAGCTGCTAATGGGTCATCTGCAAGCGACCTACCGCCTTTGTGTGCGTAGGTGAGACGCTCATTGCATCCAGAGACAGTGTGTGCTACCCAAATGTCTTGATTGCAGATATAAGCAACAAGATCAGGGTTACTAGGGCAGATTTGTGGATTGAGCTTTGCACCAGTTGCAGTGGAGATTCTAAGTTTTGTTGGAAATAAAGGACCAGCCTGAAAATATATACAAAACTCAATTACAAAGCCAACTTATTGGTAAAACTTCAAAACATCATCTTCTTACTATACTCACTGAATATCCATTATCCACACACTGAAACAAACTACTATTTGCAGGGAAAACAATCTTCCCTGACTCTGAATGAATTTCATACCAATTAATCCCCCACGTCGCTAAACGCTTCCTTTCCCATAGCAACTGCTCCTCTCTAGAGTACCTTCCAGCAGCAGCTATTGTGGGGAAGTTTGCTTCAATTACAGCATGCCACTGCAGAGTCAATGAAGATGTTGTTTGTGACCCACTGTTGGGTACATCTGCAAAGAGCAGCGTTGATTCCCAGCCATTCTGAGGCGTGCTAAGAAAATAAATCCGCGTACGTCCGTCCTGAAGTTGACGGAAAGTTACGTTCGTGGGCACCATCGTCGAAAGACTCGCCAGCTGCCGGCGCAGGTCAGTCACAACCGTTTTCAGCTCCGACCAGGAGAGCTTACAATCTGCGTCGGCGTCCATCTTGCGTGGATTGTTTTATTGATGATGCTCACGGACGACTTATAGATGAAGAAGCACGCATTGTGAGGTTTTATTTTGAACGTAGTGAAGATGCTGAAGAAGGTGTTCTTCGTGAACATAACCTGCAGGTGGTGAGAAAGTTATTTGAAGGGTGGCAATGACAGAGTTTTCTTTCTGACATGTGAGGTAGACTAATCACGATCATTTGAATAATAAATTATATCTACTAATGTCAAGTGTGTGATTTTAATTATATCTGTTTAATCCAATCTTGAGTTTGATTATTCTTCGTTTAGTATTATATTTGTTGCTATTGATTTTATTTTATTCTAAAGTTTTTTTTCGTAGGTAACTAATGTAGGCAACTAATCCATCATTGGGAGTTGCACAAAAACCACACAATTTTTGTAGTATTATTCACAAATAATATGCAACAAGTGATAACAACTCAACAAATATCTAAATAGCATGTTTAAATATTCGCCTAACAATGGACGATGATAAAGTGATACATTCCGGGGTCTTACTATTACCACCCAACAGTAAACTTATCTTGAAGGTGAGTCAAAACTTGTTGACTTCTTTGTTTCTTCCTTAAAATTACTCAAAACTACTTAAATAACATACATATCTACAATACAATGAGTACCTTTTTTTCTCTCTTAGAAAACATGGCAATCAAAGTTTTGCCTGCTTTTCAAGGCCAGCAAATGTGGCATACAACGAATGGAAATCTATGAAGACATTGATGAAGCCCACAAACATGCTCCATGCAGAATTATCACGTTGGAAAACTGCGTTAAAGTCGCACGTAAATCTCAGACTTATTTCACATGTGTCACCAAGACTGGCTTCTATGAATTTGGGACTTGCACAGAGCAGGCACTGAATGAATGGGTGACTGCATTGCAAATGGTTGCATTTGATAATAATCATAACAATGCACCTTCAAAGTGTGCTACACTTGTGGAGGATAATGATTTGTATTGTTCTACAGGTAATTCACTGAGATAACTAATGATATTAGTCATTCTGGCAGCATATGCATCATGTTTTTGTTTTGAAATTTTATAGGGGAAGGCATTTTCAATGTTAAATTGGTTGAAACAGAAGCATCTCTAAAATGTAAACTCCAGGAGAAGATTTACATCCTGGCATTGACACCAGCAGCAGTACAATTGAGGGAAGTTGGTGATAATGCACTGTTATTCACATGGCCATATCAATTCATCAGAAGATATGGCTACAGCAGTGGAAAGTTCACATTTGAAGCAGGAAGAAAGTGTGATTCTGGTGAAGGAAAGTTCCTATTGGAGCATTCCAATGAACAGGAGATATTCCGGTGAGTCCACTTCTTTCTTCTATTCTAAGAAGACAACTTATTCTTGACTTTCCTCTGTAGCTACATCACAATGAAGATGAAATCAATGAAGAAACTCCTCAAAGGAGACTCTGTCTCCTCTTCTGGCCTCGAATGCGGCGATAAACAACTCCAAGCTGTGCTCAACATGGAAGCTCGCAGTCGCAGTCCTCTTCCACCCTCGCCCACCACATCTACTTCACTGCAAGATGCTCAACTCTTTGAAAAGGACAAAGAAAATAGTAATTCAACGCAAGATGCCTTCTTCAAAAACTTGAAAGACCGAGAGAAGGACAAAGAAAAAGAAAACTTTGACAAATTAAAGTTCTCTAAGCTTAATCTTAAAGAAGCACCACTTAAACCACCTCGCAAGAAACTGCCACCAACTCCATCCTCTGCTCCATCACTGCCATCAGATTATGAATTCGTCTCAAAGTATGATGAAGTAGAGGTCCGCAACAAAGCGTGGCAAACACTCGGTACGGACGAAGTTAAACACCTGGAGCATATCGAAGACAACTACGAGGAGGATTACATCTCTTGGGGATCTTCAAATCCAGTGCAATTGGCACCTAAGGATGCTTCTGGTGTCACCACGGCATCGAAAGTTATTGACGAAGAGTATTCCTACGATGACGCGGAGAGTTATGACAAGTTGAACTTCTTCGGTGGCTCTTCCGGGAAACTGCATTTGTCTGGATATAAACAAGTAAGGCATAATTTAAATGAGAAAGTGGCGCGGCCTGCTTTTAATGAGTATGACGAGGTGCTAAATGCGTTTGAAGTGAGGACAGTCGCGGATGATTCACATTTGGGATATGCTGTTATCAGGAAGAAGGAGAGTAAAGAGAGGAAGGATATGCAAGTTAGTCATAAAATGTGTAATGAAACTGAATACGCGGTGATTAGTAAGCCAAAAAGAGTTTAGTGAATGTAGTCCTAGAAGCGTTGTTGTAGTATGACGCGCAGACAAGCTATAGAACGAAGAATTTTCAAGATTTTTATTTCATTTAAATTTTTCTAAGCTTGAATGAATGTTTGATATCTCACTGACAAAGATTGCATAGTTTGCCATCACTAAGAAATCTTGTCAAATATTTTATCAGGTTGAAGTATGTGTATTTGACAATAAGAGTGATGCTTTATTTTATGTTATTCATTTCTATGTTGTTTAAACATTTTAGTCACTTGTAAGTGCCTTGAATGACATTGAAGTGCCATTAGTTGTAAGAAATTTAAACCAATGTATAAAAGTCTATGAAACTTTGTACTTGCCTATGCCACCTCACTTGTAATAACTTTATATATTGATATAATTTGTAAATAAATAGAAAATGCAAAAAACAAGGCTTTTGTCATTTGTCTTTCATAACAAACTCTTGACTCTCACCAAAGTTTATCCTCTGAACAACTTCTCCCTTCTCAGCCAAAATCTCCTCAATGTTTCTTTTGCCACCAAGGTCTGTAAACCAGTTGAGATTGTCTGCTATGAGATGATGATTCTCACACCCTTTGCATGTTACAATAACTACTCCTTTCTGATATGCCAGTTTGGAGATGTGATGCATGTTCCTTGTGGAGCACTTCTTACAGGTGTAAATCAACTGCATCTTGCCTTCCAGCTTTCCAAGAGATTCCCGGGGTAATTCCGTGAGACGCACTGGTGTTACTGGATCTAGGCTCGTAATATCTTGAGCTGAGTGTTTTTCCTTCCATGATGGTGAAGATGTATAAAGAGCCCTTAGTTTTTGTATTTGTAGCGTTTGCAAAGTGTGGATTTTTGTTGTGTGGGTGGAGATGCGAAGAATAGTTGATAATGCACGGCGTAAAGACATTGTTTTCGGTGTTTTGCTTTTAACGTCGAAAAAGGAAAGCCAAGCAAGGGCGAATTCTAGGTTAATACTATGTATCATCATTCGGAAGTGATCGGCAAAAGTTGGAATTTCTTTGAAATTACTCTTTGATGGAGTGATTCAGTTAAGAGTAAAAGTATCAGTTATGCAATAAACAAATGATAATTAAAATCTAATTCTCTAAACGAAAGCAGCTTATCATGTCTCTGCATAAATAGCTTCTCTGTATTTTTATGTTTCTGATAAAAAAAATTATCATCATACTGCCAATATTGAGCAAGGACGGAGTAAAGAAAATAACATATTTTAAATTAAGATTTGAATGATTTAAATATAAACTTTTCGCTTCATAGTCTGTTATAATACTTTGCACATGTTGTCCAGACAAGTATATGATAACAAGTTGAGTGCAACTCCGAATCCTGACTTTCAATTTGTAGCTTCGTTAATCGTCATTATCTAGAAAAGCATTGATGATAGACAAAAGCGGCCAGCGGTTTTGAAATCGAAGTAATTTCAAATCAGTTATTAGTTAAGCTCCCACGTAAATATTTTCCAAGAAAATGAACAAACAAGCAACTCGAGGGGCTTGATTTATTCATGTCTAGTATCAATCCTTTGAAGCACCCCGCGTTCAAGGTTAGACGAGCAATAATCTTGATTACGGTTCGAAGTAGTCAATTGCTATACTAAAGAAGGCAACACACCGTAAAAGTTCCAACACTTATTTGTGTGAAGTAAATGGCAAAATAAGAGTAGGATAATAAAAGGAATAATATGCTTTCCAAAATGTCATCAAAAGTCCAGTTAATTAAATAGAAAGTAAACCGTTTACCAGTGTTCAGCACTTAAATCGTATTTAGCGCTGGCTCGATTTAAATTACACGGCAAACTGCGCAATAAAACAGTCTGGACACTTCAAATCATCAAAAATCATTTAGCATAGGATTATTATGTACATTTCGATTAGTACAACGTGCTTAAGGTCAACGCTGAGCGATAGTTGCGAGCGCTGCGCGAAGGCATTTAAGATATACGACCAGTCGCTTGCTGCTTAGTCGAGTTTTGGATTTCGCCAAAGTAGCAAAGTTATAGTTCGAGATGGCTTTGCAGCAAGTGTTGTTAGTCACAGCGGTTTGCGTAATCTTTGCCAACGCCGCGGTTATAAACAATTCTAGGAACAGCACCAATGTGAAAAGCAAAGGGGTCTGCACCTTAGAAGTACCGTAAGATTACCAGAAACATAATTAAAACGTAGATATTGAAGTTTTCCTATCGTAGGACCTTAGATTTAATCCATGAAGATGAAAGAACAAGCACCATTCCACAAGGCAATGGCGTAAGTCATTGTTAGCATCAATGCCACTTCCTTCTCCTTGATAACTAAAAAGAGATAATTACAGACCCGTCCCGGCTATAGTACCATCCGCATTTGTTGCTCTGGATACCGTCTAATGGATCACAGCGCCTTCCACTGCATCCCGGACTGTGGGGATCACTGCGAGAATGGAAACTGCACCGCACCCGGCATTTGCGAATGCAAGAAGGGCTACATCAAGGATAACCACGGTCGTTGCGTGCCTACCTGTCCAATCGGCTGCTTAAATGGCGTGTGTAACCTGAACAAAGTCTGCTCCTGCGACACGGGCCACACTCTGAGCCCATCAGGACAAATGTGTCTTCCAGTGTGTCATGGCGGATGTGGAATTGGAGGCGAATGCAAAGCACCGGAAGTATGCGAATGTAAACCAGGGTAACTTCTACAAAATACAGAGGAACTAATCTAATTGCTGATTGTGCCCCATCCGGTTTAGATTCGAGAAGAGCGCTCGTGGCATCTGTGAATACCACTGTGATGGCGGTTGCGATGGCGGGGACTGCATTGGCCCGAATAAGTGTTCCTGCCGCTCGGGCTACACACAAATAAATGGTGTCTGTCAAGCCCAATGCAGTGCTGGCTGCAAAAATGGAGATTGTGTTGGTCCCAATCGGTGTGCATGTAAACCTGGATGGACCCTGGATAAAACAGGAACTGTCTGCACTGCACATTGTGATGAGCAATGCTTGAATGGAGAGTGCACTGGGCCCAATGAATGCACATGCAAGGGTGGATACATTCAAGATACGTTCAAGAAGAGTCGATGCATTGCGCATTGTCCAGGAGGTTGTGAGAACGGTGTATGCTCAGGACCAAACTTCTGTATTTGCAACCATGGTTTCATCAAGCAGTCCAAGACAAGTCAGAGGTGTGTAAGACGTGAGAGGCGTGAAGTACATTTCGAACTGATCCCTCCTCAATTCAATTAAGTTCAATGATTTTAACTGAAGCTTTATAAAGTAGTTGGCATCATGGATAAATAAACAGAATTAATGTTAATAGATATTTTTTAGTTTTATACGGAACCGGTTATCCCTGTTCTCCGGCACACTCGTTCCACTCACGCAATTATGTAAATGTTACACATGATATAAACATTCAATATGAGTACTTACACTATCTTAAAATAGCATGGCCTGTTAGTGAATCGCTGCTATTCAGAACCCTGCAAACAAACGTGACAAATATCAAGAACACACACATTAAATAGGCGGATTGTGTCTGCTTTACGTACAGTTGGATCACAATCAGCACAATGCCACGAATACCCCCGCTTCTTTGGCGTTTTCTTCAATGGAGGTTCGAGACAAGTAAAGTGGTAGTTCTTTTGACACTCGTCGCACCTGAAACGCCCACGCCAACAAGTAAAATACCTGAAATAAGCGCAAATTAAGAAAATTGGGGACTCACTTGACCATATTAATAGGTGCCCCTTCTTCTTTACAAACATCACAACAACTATCAAAGTTATCCGTTGTTGTAACATTTATTGGTGTCAAGGGAATTCCACTTTGATGTGCAGGTGATACCCTCATTGGTGGAGCATCATTACTCTCGTTATTGACGTAAAAACACTGTGGGTTTGAAGTGGATGCCACTTCTCCAGCAGGTAATGGAATAGGTTTAATCTAAAGCATACAACGATTGAAATATATGAAGTAACTTATCAAAAGAACTTGTAGCAACCGCATACTTTGATTGTTATCCTTGGATGTGGATTAGGATTTTCAATATCAAAACTTTTCTTCTTTCTTTTCCTCTTGTGTTCTTTGGTAGACCCACCCAATTCAGGTGAGTACCTATTTCTGTGTTTCTCTCGTCTTCTCTTCTTCGACGACTTGGAAATCACCAACGGATAAATCTCCGGCGTTGTACTATCCAACGTGCTATTAATATCCGCACTTGTGTTAATTGACGATGAAAACAAATTATGATGATGCAATGGCGATGTGTACGTCCGCACGGTCAACGTGACAGGACTTACGGGTGTATTACTTGTGGGTTCTGGCATTGTAGAAGGTGCTGGTAAATCAAAATCAACTTCAATCGGTTGCTGACTTGCTTCAACTCTTGGAGTTGCAGATGTTTTAAGATCAAATTCAAGAAGCGATGGTGGCTGAGGAAGCTCCTGTGGTGCGGGAGGAACCGGTTTTATTTTCACAATCGGCGTAAATACTTCATCGAAACTATTATTAAAATGTCGACTGTGCCTTCCACGACTTCGACGGGGTTGTTTCACTTGCTCCACTTCACTGTCTGAAGTCTTATCGCACTCTGAACACTGCCAACCGTACTGTTTAGACTTCTTCGGAAGGCGGGTAAGTGGAGGATTGAGACAGTTTAGGTGATAATAGAGGTGGCAGGTGTCGCACTTCGCAAGCATATGTTGATCACGACGTTGACGACAAATTCCACATTCATTTAATTGGATTGGATCTGAATTAAAATACATTTCTAATGTTCTATTCAAATAAATCGAAAAAAGGTAGTATACCTTTCGCATGACTACTCAGAACCTTCCCAAATTCCTTTCTATTAGCTGCCATGTTATTCAGTGGAAATCCAACTCCCATTTTCAGGGCAGCTGCAGTCGGTACCATCATGGGTGTTGGTGCTGGACGTGCTACTGGTGGTTTCCCTAGATCCTCCACATTAGAAAGATTTTTATTTGGGCAACAGCTGAGGATCGCAGAGTGGTACTTCTGGATAATTTGTTTTAAACTGCTGCTTGTGGTTTGTTCTTCAATGCTTTCCTTTAACAACTAAAGCACACACTTTTTCTTCTTGGCTATGATTAATACGTTTCTAAAAACAGGTTACCTGGTCGTATTTTATCCGTAATTCACTCTGTTCTTCTAGTAGGACTTTATTGTTAGCTAAAAGTGTCTCTAAAGAGTCTTTCATATACTTAAGTCGTTCATTTCTGTCCAAATAGTACGCAATGAACTCAACTGAAAATGCAGGTGGAATATGCCACTTTTTCCTGATGTCTACCAAGGCTGCCATTTGTGCTTCCTGCATCTCGAGAGATACAGTATCGACATCCATGAGATTCGCTTTTTTTATAAACTTCTTCGTTGCTGAGGCTGATGTGGTTAGTAATCGAGGCATTTTTTGAGTCGGGACTGTGCAATAATAAATTACAAATAGTTTATGATATTTTAAGTAGTCCAATTGAAGCAATTGGGACTCTTCACAAAGTTTCTCCTACTTTGTGAGATCCCATCAAGTCCAATTGGATTCCTTCAATAAACCGATTCTTAATAAACGTAAAAAGGCAATAAATACCCAAAAACTTTGCAAATTTAACCATGCTTTTGCATTTATGTGTATTAATCAACTAAACTCACCCCATGGTTGTTGTCGTTGTAGTTTTGAAGCTTTGTACTGTAACTTTTTCTTCGTCAACTTCCTCTGAATCCGTTGCTGTTCGGGTGTCTCTTTAAAGTCCGCTTTTTCAAATTGCTGCTTCCGGAAGTGTGTCCGCATTTGTATCGTCAGATAATTTCTTCTTCTCTTCTTCACCAAGGTTTTATCTGAGTGGAGTTTACAGTGAGCATAGAAAGGATCTGCTTGATCTACTTCTTCAGTATGAGCTTCAGAAAGGAAACCTTCTCTTTGAGCACTAAATCAACACAACAACATAAATAAATAATTATTGGATAGCTCAGAACTTGGTATAGTTACCATGTCACATGAAAGTAATTCTTGCACATTCCAGCATCACATCCAATACACACTCCAGTTCTGGCAAACTTATCCTCAACACAAAGACTGCATGTTTTTGATCCCCATTTGCTATACTGCATCTCAAAAAGTGTGACACTGGATAGTTTGTCAACTTCTCCAAAGGCTACACCTGGGACATACAAAGCACAAACCAGGTGGACCCATTTTCCCACATCAGTTTCTTTGAATAAACCACCTACAACATGAATTAACATTGAATGTTGTTGTTGATAAAATAAAGTGTCTTGTTTACCTGAATTAGGACATAATTCACATACTGGATTCATTACACCTGCTTTACAAGCATCACAAAACCAAGGCGTCGTTGGAGATAAAGAATCGGTACTTGCCAAACTATTAGAATCAGAAATTCCATAACAAGCTTCATGGACTGTGACACCACAGCTGTCACATTCTGCAATTTCATTTACTCCATCACTCTGGTCACCCAGGCATCCACAGCAGATGAGAACATCTACATCTTTTTCACTAAACTGTAATAGAATTCGAATTACATATTGTTATAATGCTGGATTGATCAATGTAGTACCTTCTTTTGACTGGCAGCTTTTTCTATTAAATCATTAATTGACAGTCCATTTCCACTTGCTGTAACTTTGACTTCTTTTGAGAAAGAAGAGTCTGTATCTTCATCATCCTCTTCATTTTCACCACTGGATGAACTGTCTACAATGTGAATTGTAGTTAAATTGAATGATTTGAGTTAAAGCTCAGGAAAGATGTAGAATTGAGCTGATTGCTTACCATTATTTGCATTGCTATCAACAGAGTCATCATCAGTCACTTCTGGATGATCTTCTATTCGAAAATCAGAGTCATCTGAACTCTCACCCAAATCAAAATCCAAAATCGATGACTCCACTGGTTTCACGCGACGTTTGTTTGGATCCCGTTCAACTAGACAAAGAATAATTAACACCCAATAACAACACTACCAGGAGGATAATGAATAAATATAAACAATTTTGATTCATAAAAGGTCTACATACGACTGCTCATTTTATCGTTGTTCAAGACAATATAAACAAGATTTTGGACATTTGTAGCTTGTAATTTAAAGACTTTTCACTCAGTTTTACTTGGTGAAGGCGTCGCGTTTCCTTCGGTCCCCCAGGAAGCATAACCTAGAAGATTCGCGTCCGCAGTCGTTATGCTGAGAGTATAACAAGTACAGTAAGTAGGCGCACAGCCACGAGTAAAAGTAATGAGTTATTGATTTGAACCGGGAAAACTCGCGATGCCGCAGCGCGCAACGTGAGTGAAATGCGCCGTCGAACGACAGTTTGAATGGAAATGTAGTACTTACTCGCTGTTTTCGTGATAAAGTCCACATCTTCGGCGTTCTCGAGGTGCGAAGACATCGCGTCGCTTCTTCAGCATGTGCACCTGATCAAAGCACTCGACAAGAGTCCTCTGCAGGCGATGCACGATTAGAATCAAAGGACGCGTGGATGCATCTGCTGCATGTGCAAGCCGCACAAATGGTGCAGATGATGGAAATGCGAAGATGAAGCTCGAAGAAAATGCTGATTGCGTTGCTTCGCAAACGGTTACTTTGACCACGATTAGTACACGAAAAAATTAGGCAAAGTTTTGACTGAGGGAAAAAAATGAATTTAAAAATGTGTCAAATAAAAATTAAATGACATTATAAAGTCAAATATTTAAATGTTCGCCCAGTTTGGTACGGTACATTTCTCCACTTAGATTTACTCGAAATTAAATAATTTCTAGAAGAAATTAAGGATGCCGGTTATTAAATTAGGATTTTTATTAGGTTTGCCACTTCCAGAAAGTAATTCACCACCGCCCACAGCAACTGACGATAAATCAGAAAGCAAATCAAAGGACAAGAAAAGGAAAATAACTAAATCAACTGTTACAAAGACTACACATATCAAGGAAACAAATAAACTCTTTACCGAATCAGAAACTATCACAAAACCTACTCAAAGGAAGGAAGAAAAACCTAAACATGTTTTTGAAGTAGACAAACCCAAAGGATACTTTCACATTGAATATCAATTATTTTCTCACTTACAAGCCATTCACATAGATATTCTTCATTGGGATATTATATCAAAAGTAAATCAATCAACTTTATACGCATTTTTCCAACATAAATAGACATTTGTAGATATACTTCCAATCCAATGTAGTAATCTATAAAAACCTGATAAAAGACCACACTATATGGATACCAATTATGTTGGAACACAAAATTAATGAATCTTTACTTCAAGAAGATATCCTAGCGCTGAAGAACTATGTGATACAGTTTGTTGTCAGTTCCAACAAGAAAAATATGAGTGCTGAGTAAATTTATAATAAAATTAAGGGGAAAACTTGTTTACACACTCTTTGTAGAGCGAAAACTGAGAAGACCAAAGTGTTTTATATCAGAGAAGAAGACATTGATTGCGATTGTTATGTACGCGCATTTGATACAGATCCAAATGTGCGTTTAGAGAGCATACAAACAAACTATGGGGCTTCAGAGAATGAAACAACTGGTGACAGTGTTCACGCTATGAATTCTATTATAAAACAATTTGGTACTATTTTAATTCTCTATTGATCTGTCACAAAATGTATGCTTCTAAGTATTATTTCTAGATGACTCCTTGTTACATCCCCGCTTCCAGAAAATCCTCAGGAAACTCGAAAGCGGTGAGCAAATCACTGGTAAATTCTTCATCCCACCCTCATTACCACCAATTCCCGAGGAATTCGCTGCTGGACCTGATGAAAATGACGTCATGAATTACACCTGGCCCAAAACAAAGCTGAACGGCGGAAAATCGAAGGAAAAGAATAAAATAGACAAAAAGGCGGATAAAACAAAGAATAGCAAGTCAAAAAAAACAGGACAAGATCAAAATAAGAATGAAAAAAGTGCCACCAAAGCTAAAAAAGAAGCCGTTATTAAAGTATCAGGAGAAACTTACCTTACTGATGCCACACTAGCCACTTTTAGACTCAACGAAGAAGTTGAGAACATTAAAGATTTATTTGTAGTGCTGCAGACCTCAAGGTTATCGACTCCTGAGATGTTGATTGCGTTACACCCGCTTGTTGTTAAGATAAAGTCACTGAGGAATTTGCCAATTGAGTTTTTAATTGAAGAAGAGTATGTTTTGCTCAGAAATATTTGCTGAGCACTAAAGATAAACAAGTTATTTCGTAGAATAAAGTCAATTTACTTGCAATACAACATTCCTGATATTGGGCGACACGTAACACAACCGATTATGCTTCAGGATTTATCTGAGAAATGTCTTAAAAGCAAGAAAATCAAGATAAATGAGTCACATGTTTACTTTGATGTATCCATTGCTCATTTGAGTTACTTTGTTACTTGTGACAGACTCTTCATTGACGTAAGAGCTCGTAAAACATGAAATAAATTCATAATATCTTTATTTTTAGTTGATTGGTGTCTATGATGAACCTAGGAAGCCATGTCCATCACTCTTTGGCTCTCTGCGAAGTGACTTCCTAAATATGCCCCCTAAACTCAATGAAATCATCCCACAAAGACCAGAATCTGTCCTCTTAGCAGTTGCTTGTTATGACTTATCTCATTTTATCTACTCCCGAATGGACCTGGAATATATTCAACCACTACGACATCCAACGAACCCCAACTCTCAACGTTTAACATCTCAGTTTCAGAATTTAAACTTCACCAGACCTACGACAATTGAACAAGTGCACTTAAAATACAAACGAGACCCATTTCCGTCCCCCCTGATTGATGGAATACTTTTCGAGAATGACACATCGTTGAAAGTCCAAGTGCTACTCGGCTTTCAACTTCAAATGTTCCACCCCTTGGGTGAGCCATTTGTGAAATACACCAGGGTGTTGTTGATTGTGTACGACTTGGAAATCGCTACGTTTTTACTCAGTGATGTCTTGTGTTACAATGAACAGTTTCAAACCAGTGTATTGATTAACAATTATGCCTTATACCCAGAAAGAGTACTCAAAGTTAAGGAGATGGACCCAAGAGGGCAAGTTCTGACTGGGTTTGTCATTGACAATGGAAACTCGACAATTATTTTCTTGGAGAGTTGCAGTGCCAATTACTGCATGGAGTTGATACTACACCAAGTAAAGAATATGAATGAATCACTATGTAGGACATTTTACAATTCAGGCATCTTCTGGTATCACAGAATCTATGAAAACTTTCTGGCTTTTGGAGGGGTTCTTAAGATCACTCTAAAATATGAGCTGAGGATGATTTCCAGTGTGAAGTGGTCTCAAATGAGGAACTGTGTGCCTAAACCTACATTGGAAGCAATGAGGAAGTTAAACTACATGTTAGAAATGCAGTCTATTACCATTATGAGTCAACATGCAGTTTTTCCCACTGCAAATGAACTTTTGAGTTTGGATTTGGAGTTTGGTGTACCCCACATTAATGAAATAATGTACTGATTACAAGTTTGGATAATAAATTTATTGATTTGATTGACTATTTGACTAAAGTAGAGGGTGTTTGAAGCTAGAACTTCATGCTCCTCACGCGTTTTTTCTCTTTATAGACCACTTTTTCCTGGACTAGAAGAGAGAATTTAGGGTTAGATTTTTGAACTTTATTTACTATGGCTGTAATTCGGGTGGAAAGGTGTGATTTCCAATTGGAATTTATTTACTGTGAGCGATGCTAATAAAAATTTACTCACCAAATGGATCAAACCTAATCATTTCAATTTTATCGGCTAATCTTTCTCTGATTTTGTTGAATGTGTGCCCACTAACAACACTCTCCATTTGTACCATAATATTCCTAAAATATGAGATGAATTCATGTTTTATATTTAATTGAATGCGAACTTACTTGCTCTTAACTTTTTTGAATAAAACTCGTGTCAGCAACATCTTTTTATGGTTTAATAACAAGAATATATAGCCAACTTGCGGGTAACAGATACAAACTGAGAAGAAGTAATAATGAACAGTGCTGCCATTGATTCAAATTTTACTCTTCGAAATGAATTCGTTTGTTAAGAGTTAATTTTAAGGTATAATTTGTTGTATACCTTGTTAAAGAGAGTAAAAATGTATGATAGTAAGTATTTATTAGCAAACCTGAAAATAAGTAAAAGAGAAACTTGTTTTTTTTTTGTTTAAATTGATTCTCTTACATAACCTCCTCAAAGTTACGTTATCAGTCATTGTTTACATGGATTATTAATGAATATTTACAATTTTTAATAATCCCATTATCAAGAGTGCATTTATGCAATATTTTTATACCACGTATAGCCTTGATTCACTTCAATTACGCACATAAAACTGTGATACAAAGTCTCATCCACCAACAGGTGATATCAAAGGCCACAATTAATTTTTCATTGATTAATGGCTTTTATCTAATCACCAGACCAAAAACGTAGGCTTTACAGCAGTTCAAGGCAGTCACCACCTAAACTCCAAACATGATATACTCTGCAAAAGTACCTGGAGAATTATTTAAAGCCAGTTTAAATACAGCCTTTGCACACAAGGAACCATGGCAAATTGCAACAATTACAGCAACAACAGTCCTGCTCTCAATTTGGTTATATCAGGTGATCTTTGAGGATGAAGAGAGCCTCACAGTCAGAGCCAAGAAAGCCTTCTTCAAACTTATGAAGAAAGTTCCAAGTATTAAGAAGCAGATGGATGATGAATTAAAGTCAGCACAAAATGCATTCAATGCTGATATGGCTAAGAGAATTGGGAAGGTTAAATTCATCACACAATTACCAAAGACTAAAATGGAGAATGAGGAGATTTACAAGCTTATTGATCAGTATTTGAAGATGGGGACTTATTCATGGAGTGAGGGCAAAGTTTCTGGATCAGTCTACTTTCATGATGATGTCTTGAAGACTTTAGTGAAGGAAGTCTATGCAAAGGCATCTTATACCAATCCTTTGCATTCAGATGTATTCCCTGGCTTGTGCAAAATGGAATCTGAGATTATCCAGATGTGTGGGAAACTGTTTCATGGGGATGAGGGCACGTGTGGCACTGTAAAGTTGAAATTACATAAAAGACTATTATTGTAACAAGACTTGTTTTCTTTAGATGACTACAGGAGGTACAGAGTCCATTCTGATGGCATGTAAAGCCTACCGCGATTATGCCAGGGATGTCAGAGGCATTAAGAGGCCAGAAATGGTATTGCCTGTAACAGCCCACAGTGCTTTTGATAAAGCAGCCCAATATTTTAAAATTAAACTACGCATTATACCAGTACACAATGATACTTACCAAATGGATGTCAAGGCTATGAAGAGGGCAATTAATGGGAATACAATTATGGTAAGTTCAAACGTGATTGACAGTTGAAGACTCATTCATTGTATTCCCGTTTTAGTTGGTTGGATCAGCTCCCAACTTTCCCTACGGTACAATGGATGATATCGGTGCCATTTCCGATCTGGGGGTGAAATACAATATTCCTGTACATGTGGATTCCTGTCTTGGGGGCTTCCTGACTGTGTTTATGGATGATGCTGGTTATCCAGTGCCACCCTGTGATTTTCGGCTCCAAGGTGTGACTAGCATTTCAGCTGATACGCACAAATACGGATTCGCACCTAAAGGGACATCTATTATCCTTTACAGAAGCTTAGAGTAAGTTCCCTTGCTTCTTCCAGAAGTCTTCTATGACTTCTGCGAATTCCCCCTCGATTTATGTTTAATTTGCTCGTAGCATGCTTCATTATCAATACACCACCACCACCGATTGGCCTGGTGGTGTCTATGGCACCCCAACAATAAACGGCTCCAGGGCAGGAGGTGCCATTGCTGCATGTTGGGCAACTCTCCTACACTTCGGCAAAGACGGCTACATCCAAGCCACGAAAGACATCATCTACACTACGAAACACATCGAGAAACGTCTACGTGAAATCAAAGAGATCTTCATCTTCGGCCAGCCTGCAACCAGTGTCATTGCCATAGGATCACACATTTTTGATATCTACCGCCTTCAAGATCATCTGGCTAAAAAGGGGTGGAATTTGAATATACTGCAGTTTCCTTCTGGTATCCACTTTTGTATTACAACTCTACATACGTCTGGAAATGTGGCTGATCAGTTTGTGAACGATGTGAAAAGCGGCGTCGCGGAGATTATGAAGAATCCAGGGAAACCAGTTGACGGGAAGGTATGAAATTTTAATACAAAGTTTAGCAATACTTAAACAACTGGCGTATCTTTCAGATGGCTATTTATGGTGCGGCACAACAAATTCCAGATCGCGGGATCGTTGGCGATGTAATCAACTACTACATCGACGCAATGTACTACATCCCACCTCAAGAATGAACTAATTGATACGTAATGTTGTGGTCAAAATTTAAAGATTCTATTCATATTGACAACACTCTGGGCTAAAAGTTCAACAACGAATAACACTGATCTGACAATCTCTATAAAAATACACGAGTGCCTTTCTAGATTTCCTCTCATCTATCGTTTAACACTATCACCCGCTGCACCATTACCATGGGTTAATAATACACCAATAAATCTCCTCAAATTTCAACATTGTCAACATAAAACTAAGCAAAAAAAAAAATACTGCTGCGCGCCCTACAACTTATTGTACTACTGGCGTTTTATAACTGTTGTAACTAAATTAAGTAATACAGTGGCGCAGGATGGCTAAATGTCATCTCCGATTGTGACAAAGTTGTGCGTTAGCAACTCCGCCGCAGTCCACCTCTTGCGAGGATCATGCTGGAAACAGTTCTCTAGAAAGTCGTGGCCTTCGTCGATGAGCGAACATGGTGCTTCTGGGGCTTCACCCATACCGACTTTGAACATGATTTGGAAGTTGGAATCGTATTTACTCCATGGACGCTGCAAATAAGAAAGAATTCTAAACAAACACTTTTATGATTTTCATGTTGTGAACTATTCGACCTTTTTTCGTTTATTTTAAAGAGAAGTTGCGCAATTGTTTGCTTAATGCTTCGAATGATGTAACTTACTTTCCCTGAAGCCATCTCAACAACAACACAACCAACAGACCAAATATCGGCTGCTCGTCCATGCCCATCAATCGTTGTCTTCGTGAACATCTCCGGTGCCATGTACGCTTGCGTGCCAATCAATCCCATCAACTCTCCGGGCATCGTCACATGTGATTTTAGCTTCACTGCACAACCAAAATCCCCAATTTTTAAGCAATTCCCTCCTTCTGTGAGGAAGATATTTGCAGTCTTGATATCCCGATGCACAATACCATGCGCATGTAAAGCCGCCACTCCATTGACTAGTTGATAAGTGTACCTTCGAACCAACAACTCTGGCAAGCCGTTGACAGTGCCCGCAACTAGACTCTCCAACGTGCCTTCTGCGCAGAAGTCCATGAAAATCAACATCTCTTCTTTGTGCACTTCAAGTCCATAGTACTTGACAAGATTTCTATGCGAGATTCCCTCCATCGCTTTAATCTCCTCCGTTACCTTCCTCACAGACACGTCAAACTGCTGGATTGCCACCTCTTTCACAGCCATCATTTCACCCGTATCGTTATTAATCGCAGTGTATACCTTGCCAAACCTACCTTGGCCGATTTTGATTCCTCGTTGCCAGCTGAACGTCACATTCCTCTTTCGTAAGTATTTTATACTCAAGTTGCCGACGGGTTCCTTCGGAACCACCTTACCGATCAACTCCTGCTGCCGTAGTTTAGTATCTATGTTATCATCCAATGAAGTGACTGCCGCGCGGATTGCAGCCACACGGAGAGCTGGCGAGTGTTTTATCTTGATGATGACTTCTTCGAGACATTCCTCGCATTTGAACTGAGGCGATTCAGCCTCTGAGATCGGCGAGCTTTGCTCCACACTCGTTTTCCTCCCAGCACTGCGTTGACTTTTATAGGTAGGACGAGGACTGGGAGAGGATCCACGACTGCGAGGGAACTTTACCAAGTCCAGTGAAGGTCGAGGTGAAGCCGAATGGAATCCTGAATCGGGCGTGGAAGGCGCAGTTGTGCCTATCACATGCGAAATGCATTTATCCATAGAGGCTTTAAGTTCTTCAAACTCCGCGTCGGTGAGGAATCTGGTGTATTGTGGTTCACAGACGGTCAGAAGAAAGTCCAGTCCTTGATATGCCCAGCGAGGGCGCTTGCCCCGGCCACGTTCACAGCGTTCCTGAGCGAATTGCATCCATAAATGCGCAAATTGTACCATGCTGCGTGCGAGCAATGCCCGGCGTTCAGCAGGGACGAATTCAGACATTTCCTTGTGAAACTGCAACGATTTTATATTTAAAAAAACGTTGGAATTGGGCCAATTAAAGAGGGTTACCTCGAAACCAAACCTGAAACCTTGCATTAAGACCTCCCTATAACGAGAGACAAAAGCAGCCCTTTCCGGTTCATCCAAGTTGTCCAGAATAGTTACATCACAAATACTTTGTACTTTTTCAATGGCTTTAGGCAAAGTGCACTTTAACGCAACCACAGAACTCTAGAAAGAATTCATTTCATCATCTATCAGCACAGAAACAAGTATTATGATTAATCTATCAATTAACCAATTGGATCGAATGGGACAATTTGGCTGCATTACGTTTGTAATCGGGCTATACCTTGAATTCATCCACATTTTCTATTGGTATCCCACCTCTGAAGAGCGTTTTTGCAAAAGCAATAATCTTCATGCTTGTTTCGCGCTCCAAATTGAAGACCGCTTGTAATTCACGACAAACCGCAAATAAATTCTGCCTGCAACCCAAGAAAAACAATAACTCATAGTAAAACTTCATTTAAGCATTTCTAACTTCTTATTAAATTCCTGCTTCGAATCAATCTCCTTTGCAAGCTCTTCAATCCTACCAGAAAGTCTATTCCCAATCTCAGTCATCATTGCTCCTAAAATGTAACAAAGCTTTGCCCCTGCTTTGGTCATCCCATTCACAATATGTTTGGCATTATCCCTGATAAAGTTCCACTCCTCCTCAAAAAAGTTTTTCTGAAAAGTCTCCTGTTGCAGCAATGCCCAGCTGCTCATGTACTCCAGATAATCATCAAAGATCTTCTCTAAACTCTGATCAAACACGTTGATATTGTCCAGATACTTCTGTACGCCATCACTGTTAATTGTTAAAATGTATGACATAGTATTCTGTCGCTGAATAATAGCCATTTTGATGCCTTCCTTAGATTCTCGTAGCAACTGTCGTACACTCAACGGAGAAGGTTTCTTCGGCTTCTGCTCTAATCGCATCCGGATAAATTCGTGTACCACTTCCAACGGCACGGATGCCAGAAATAAGAATGCTGCTTTATAGCTAGGAAGTTGCAAACTCTGCGCTTCTGGACTCCAACATCCATAGCGCATCAATTCATCATCATGGCAATCACCTGTGGCTGTAAAAACCTCCCCTGCAGGTTTTTGCAATGTCTGCTGTGCTTTCCGCAGGACATGTCGATGCAGTTTATCCAGAAAACTCATGCTCTTGTTCAACCCGCGGGTTTTGAGAATGTTCTCAATGTATTTACGATACGGAGAGGTACTAGAATCGTATCTTTGGCTAACCAGAGATACAATCGGCGAAACATTGTACATGTCAACAGGTGTTTTATCATTGAGAAGATAGTCATTAACAGAATTCGTCGAGCTATTGCTATCCGAGGGAGATGTCGAATCGACAGAATCCGACTGCATTGGCCACTGAAAGTCTTTGTTTTCCAGCAAAGCCAGAAGTTTCCCGAGGATGACGAGTTTAAGCCGGTGGTGTCGAGTCATATTATACCAAAGACACATTGCTTTGACTCTCCCGACGAATTCAACGAAGGTAACAAGCGGAAACAACTCACCAAAGGCACGGCTTGAAGGAAAGAGCGACTCTGCAGCTTCTAACTGAAGCAGGATTTCTTCAATTTCTTTCAGAGCGTCATTTTGTGCTTGCATGCATGGCTCACAGTACATTGACAAGCATCCAAGGCAGTCAGTGTTGTGCCTGTTAAATTTGTAGCACATGATTGTGTTCAGTAAAGGTCCTATTGACTCCCGAGCAGCGCAAAGAAACTCGTCTTGTTCCATTGGAGACCTATCGGCTTGATAAGCTTGCAGTTCTAACCAGATGAGATCTTTAAGTTCAGTTTGCCACAAGTACTCTTCCCTACTCAGCTAAAAATCAACATACCACTTCAATAAAAAAAAGTTCATTGAAGCATTAAAAATACATACGTGTCTTCTTGATCCGCGATCTGGCGTTGGTTTGTCCCCAGATCCCATCTTAATCAACATACTTAAAGTCTGATGAAATTCAATGCGACTTGCTGAACAATCAAAGTCCTCCACCACCACATTATTATTCCCTGTCGCGGTTGATACTGCTCGTGCTGAACGTACTTTACAACTAAATGACGCTACTCTCCTGGAGCTCAAACACTTGAACCTGTTGCAGCTCTCCACGGTCATTGCAGGTGCATCCATTGCTTTCTGATGCTCTTGAGCAGCCATCTGTGCTGAGCCAATATCCAGCTTGAGATCACGCTCGGAACCTCGCAGTAGCTTAATATTCTTCTTATTCGCACGCTTGCCATCATCAGCGTCGTTATTCTCTGCCTTGGTGATCAACTCCTCAAACATGGTGCTGACTGTGTTGCGCCTTGCTACGGCCCGTCGGCTGAGTTTCGGCGAGGCCTTGACGCCATTGCTGAAAGCGTACAAAGTCGGTTAACGCCAAAATTAACTGACACTCACGGTGGAGGCAAAGTGCAGGGGTAACGCACCCGAAATTCTCCTTGTCCCGGTGCTTCTTCTCCTTGTATTTGCGCAAGAGACGAGAGCGCGGCGGCGTCCGGCCGTAGCAGTCGTATTTTTCGCTATTGAACAAGTGGGCGAATTAGTTGATAGCAATAGTTCAAAGCGCGCTAAGGCCACGCTCATCAAGCGTTATCTATAAATGCTATTTATTTACTCACAGGTCTTCGTCGGAGAACAGTGGCTTGCCATCGTCGATCGGTAACGGCGCAGACATTGTCGCCAATTGTAGTCGTGTTATTACTCCGGCGAGTCACATTTTCAGTAAGGTGCGACGTGGTGCTTATTTCCGTACGTAGGTATGCCACCGAATTAAGTGGTAATTAATTGCCACTTAGCATTATTGGCGATTAAAATAGTTTGGTTGTTGGATGAACATGACCGCCGCACACGATCAGCTGCAATTTGCTGACAAGTGTGACACTTTTGCCATCATTCCACCACCCCAAGAAGATAGAATTTAAACGCAAGGTCGAAATGAGCGCAACATTCTACACTAGCTAACTTAAAAAAAAAAAAAAACAATTCTATTAGTAGATGATATGTAATGAATTTTAATCGATATTAAATGTTGCATACGAGCTTTCTCATGGAACACAGTCTGGATTCAATGAATTAAGCATGCTCTACTGTATTTTCAAAGACAGTTGGTGATTTGGACACGTTTACTAAAGATTGCAGACTTTGTGTAAGCTTGTAGGGAATTATACTGCACGGAGGCATGTCACATGGTCGATAAGCATTAGTTTATTTTGAAGATGTGATGTCGCTTGCTTAACTGTGGATACTTAGAATAAATGTTTAATTTATAATTAATGAACCCATTACCATCATCATAAAATCTCATACTCATTAAAAGTGAACATTAAGACAAGAGCATCCAATCATTATAGACATTCAACCAGTTAGATCAAAGTGCAATCTCTATAAAATAAAAACAGATAACGGGTTATAAAAACTTGAAGTTGTTGCGCTCGATGATAGTTTCGCATTAGGGACTAAACTATAAACACGCTAAAACTGAAAATGTCTAAGGAAAGCCGTCAATATGTTTTGATTGCTGAGAAGGACACTCCAACGCACCCACATAAAAGTCTGGGACAACTTTTCTTTGATGCTTTGAGTTCTTCAGTTGACGGAGATAAAATCCTCCTGGTAAGCAAACTTCATAAAATTCTTGCAAATCTCACGATGGTCGTAAAAAATAGGTCAGTTCGGAAACCCAACAAGCTTATACCAAGTCCGAAATCTTCAGCAAAAGTGTCCAAATCGCCAAATGCCTTCACGAGCTGGGAATTCGTGATAAAGACGTTATCGGATTAGTCTTTGAAAACACAGTGGAATACATGTTAACAGTCTTGGGATGTTTCTATCTAGGAGCATGTTTAAACCCATTGAATCCAAGCTATATTCCACAAGAAATCCAATACGCTTTTAATATCTCTTCTCCCAAGTTTATAATCACGGAATCTGACAAAGCCGCTAAAGTAATCGAAGCTACAAATAATCTAGAAACGATTCCAACTATAATTACGTTCGAGGATCTCCAAACAAACAATGCTGAATTCTTACCACCACCGTCTGCTTTAAAACCGGAAGAAGAAATAGGGTTGATTATGTATTCTTCCGGAACAACTGGTCTTCCTAAGGGAGTGGAAATCACCCAGTATGCAGTTAAACATTGTTTGCATCATTTACGGCAAGCAAAACATATCTTGTACGTTTACAACTTAATTGGTTGCTTGATAATTACGTTTTAGATTGCCAAATGGTTTTGCAATCAATTCCGAGACGACTCTATTAGCTGTCCTGCCATTTTATCATATATTTGGCTTGATGACGGTAGTCGCATGTATTCTTTACGAAGCAAAAGCCATCGTGATGAAGAAATTTAAACCAGATATTTATACAGCTGCAATTGAAACTTACAATGTAACAACACTCATTATTGTTCCACCATTAGCTCTCTTCCTGGCCAAAACCCCGCTCTTATTTAACGCCGAAAGTGTCAAAGACGTAATATGTGGTGCTGCTCCATTAGGGCCGGAGATACAATCAGCTCTTGAGAGTAAACTGGGACTTGCAATTAGACAAGTCTACGGTATGACCGAATGCGGCGCAATTAGTCTTGGCCCCATGAAAGGTTCACCTCCTGGCAGCTCTGGATGTCTTCTTCCTAACTTGTCAGTTGTAATAAGAGACCTATCAACAAATGTTGCTCTGCCTCCTGGACAAACTGGTGAACTTTGTTTCAAGTCTCCATGTGCAATGCGCGGATATATGAAGAATATCACCGCCAATCAAGAAGCTTTTGATAAAGATGGTTTCCTTAGGACTGGAGACATTGCATATTATGATAAGAATGGTTTCATTTATATTGTAGATCGATTAAAAGAGTTAATCAAGTACAAAGGATTCCAAATATCACCAGCTGAAATTGAAGACATTTTGATCTCTCACGAGGAGATTAAGGATGCGGCTGTTATTGGCATACCTGATGAAAAAGCAGGGGAATTAACAAAGGCGTTTATTGTTAAGAAAGAAGGAAGTCTATTGAATGAGGAGAGTGTTCAAGAGTGGGTTGCTAAACAAGTTTCATTCCATAAGAGACTCCATGGAGGTGTAGAGTTCATGCTTGATATACCAAAGAATGCAGCCGGTAAGGTCCTCAGGAAAAAACTCAGAGTATAACAAATATTGGTTAATCATTCTCAAAGTATTATAATTGCATTATAAATGTTCTTAAATTCTCAACTTATTCTGTGTCCTCTATAACTGTTGGTTGTGATGGCAACCACATTTTCTTGTTCTCATAATATCTTATAACAGCCTGAGGACATTTTGTGTTTACTAAACTAGCTGGCAATAAGTCAGCTTCCTGGCAGTCTTTGAATAACAATAAAAACATTAGCTCACCAGTGTTATCAGTTGCTCCTATGATTTTATCCACTGGGAGTCCTCTATCAAAGCCTCTAGGTCTATTGTCTTCAAGTATTACCTTATCTTTCTCACTGTTACCAGTAGTAGTGATGTCTGTTTTGTGTTTCACAGAGTCTTCAAATGCTTGAATTAGTTCAGGACAGTCCAAATTGTTTTCTGGTTCCCATGTATTGTCTTCACTGAGTGATGTTTGGAGAAAGTGTTAACAGATTGTAGTGGAGGAAGATTATAGACTTACTCTGAGTATCCTTTCCATTTCAGTAGGTATTCCACTTTTCCGTTGTTGTAACGTTTATCTAGGATCTTTTCAACTGAGTACTCTTCATCTGTTTCATCACCTTGTTTTCTTGCAGTGCGTTCTAGTATAATAAACGTTTATGAGACAAGTCTTTTTTTTTTCTAGAATAAAGACTTGGTTACCTTTAGCCATTATTGTGTTCATAAATATTTCTTAAACTGCAACTCTTTACTTTGTTTAGATATTCAGGTTAGAAATACAGCGTCGATTCGTTGTGTTTCGCTTCACGGTCCGTTAGCACTCGTTAGTTTTTCGAAAGTTTCGGAAACAGTCGCAAAAAGCGACGCAACGGGACGCTATTTTTTGTTTCACGCTTTTCTAGCAGTACCAGAATATTCCAGGAGCGTCCAGAACTCTGTTGGAAGGCGAAAATAAGTTGAAAATAAGATGATGAAGACAACTCGAAGTTATTTTATTATAACTTAACTACAGCATGCTGAAGCAGGCACCAAGCCGAAAACGTTCTGCAAATTAATAATAAGTGTTATAGTTAAATTTCTTCGTGACCACACTCGATGATACTCTAATTGCATGTGACTTCTTCGCTTAAATAATGCTCTTACCTTTCACCCTAAAGCATAAAAGCCGTAAACATCTAGGATGTAATGGATGAATAACATATTTATTTCGCCGTTCAATTGTTCGCACTTATTTATACACTAAGTATACATTAAGTCCTTAGGTTGTTTAGGTAAGCGTTCATTTACATCTATCACTCCATTTTGATTAAAACCTGATAAACCTTTAGAAAATTATAGTCATCAACATTGCACTGGGTGCAAATTACAACACCTCCCTTCTCGCCAGGCATGCATCGACCCAATCAATATGCAAAAATATCAGCGTGTTGATGCCTTGATTGTATCCGTACAACTTGATAATAAAATTTTATCGAGTTAAATTTTGCATGACGATAACAATTGATAACGGTTCGAATTTGTCTCGTATTGCTCGGGAACGCACGTGGTACCATATTGTAAATGTACTACATCCTCTACTCCTGCAGTTTATAGACAAAAAGCTAGATGTTGTTGTTGTTGTTGGGGCTAGGTTTGTTGGTTGATGATCAACGATGGGATAGAATCGTATAACGCTAATACAACAACTTTATTCGCTTTCATCGCATTAGTAACTTAGTTATTACTCGAATTGGGTAAGTATTATTTAAAATATATCTTCGTCTCTCACAAGGTTCATAAGTACTTGTAGATTATCTCTGTTAATACCTTTGACGCAATGGTTTCTAGGGAGTTTTTTATGTTACAATCATGTTTGCGTTCGAGATACCGTGACCAGCTATGCAGTGAAGTATTTTATACAAATGTGCTGCACGTTTTAACACTACAGCTCCAAGGAGGAAATTGGGATTGATTGAATTCCGTGATTGGTAGAGATTGGCAATTGTTTTAGCTACAAAAACAACTCAATATAAAATCCTACAAGAAGAATAACGCACATAGAAGCTTGAATTAGTCAACTAGAATACCTTAATGACAAGTTTGCGCATTGCAAGCCCTCCATCTCTTCATAACATGGGCCAAATATATAATATTCATACTCTTCATAGATAACGTGATAACAATGGCAACAATAGGAATGAATCTTGCACTCTATGCAATGTGCAATAGAATTGATTATTACTAACACCTCAGATACCAGCTTTATCATTCAGTGGAACAGTCCCCTTAAAATCTACCTAATTTCATTACAACAAATAAGCTCTGCGTGTTCACTTCGTGTGGTTGAAAATATTCTCTGTGGTTCTCCGGTGGCGTTCGAATAAGTCACATCATTTTCTTTCTAGTAGGACAATGTGGGATTGCCGCGATGGTTTGAAGGCTTGGCACAGCGCTATTCAAATACCTATCTAGATACTGTAGTAATACATGTTAATGATCTCTAGACGCCAACGAGAATCGAATTAATTATATTGCAATGTTATCACTGAGGGTCGTACTTTGTTGGTTTTCTCTTTTTTTTTACATGTGATCTTGGTGGTTATTTATGTCGCGCTTGGTTGGAAATACCGCAAGCCATTTATCTAAAAACAAAAGTACATCATGCTTGTAAAAAGTATGATTGTTTTCAAGGCGTAGGAAGTAATACCGTCATATCATATTCGGTGATATAGGCGGGGATCTCCAGCTGATCAGGAGACATCATCGAATACAAGTATTCAACCCCAGGTAGACTGTGGACCTTCTGCTTGATAGCAGGCGCCATGAATGTCGTGAACCACCATGTCATCATCTACAACAAAATACAACCAGTTTATTGAGCTGAAACTGGATTTGTCGGTGTTCCTTAGCACCTTAGTCCAAAACGTCGGGTGTATTATGTAGAACGCTTTCAAATTTTTCTTGTACTTGTACGGTAGCACATTGTATACGTCTTTCAGCCACGTGAATGACGGATAATTGCTGCTCGACGTGAGAGTGTGGAAATATGCTATCACGTAATTGCCACGCACGATTGGATCCAACAGAGATATGAGATACAACAGAGCCTACAATTTCATACAATTTGTAAATTAACTAGACGCATATGTTACCTTCTTGAACTCCCTTACCTTCTCCAAGTTGATCTTATTGAAAGGAAACCATTTCCCTACAAAGACCACTACAGGTCTACCTAGGCGATCCACTCCACTTTGGTATAAACACCCAATGCCTGACACCTCGCTGAGATCTTCCGTCCTGGCGCGCCGTAACAACCTTTCATATCTGCAATTAAAATTAGAAAAAGTGCAACATAATTCACTGGCGATTTAGCAGCAAGTGCATTTTCACTACACATTGTACGTGTTGAACACGGAATAATCGCATGGTCACGGTCTCTGATTTCTGCAACGCCAATGAGTTTTGCTTGGTTCTAGTCCAGCTGTGGGACCAATGCCGGACAAATTCGATTGTAGACTCATCGTTGAGAAATAATAATTAAAAAAAAAAATCACCACATCTGCTGATTTCGGTTACGTAAATTTACACACGATGAACATGATTTCGATAGCTAATTTGATCAACTGTTTTCTTCGATACTCGTAAAAACATGTTTGTAGACAGTCTGGCGCGATATACTAAATACCTGTCTTCAATTAATTCCATGTCGTCACTTTCCATCTTGGAGGAAGTGCGGAAAAAGTTGGCCAAACTGGTCATTAAACTCAAATCGGTTGTAGCCATAATAAGCGTGTGATTTTGAAGACGAAAATATTGTAACCAAAATGATTCACTGCAAACAGAACTTCAAGGTCTACTTTTAGACCTAAAATGGCAACTTTTTGCCAATTAGTACCAAATGCACTTGCACTAATCACTACACTGACTCGCGATATCGTTCCGATACCTTGTAGATATTCGTCTACCTGAATATCATCGCATAACGTGCGCGACTGGAATAAAAACCGCGGTGTTTGACACCACACGGTGCTAACTTCGGAGGGGGTGTCCTTTGATGCCGACTCAGATCCGCGGTTTGAATGGAACTTTTCGCGTACTGATACACCTGATAGAAATCACACGCCCGCTGCTACTGTGGCTGTTGTTTGCTGGCAAAACAGTTGCGAACTGTTTACCACAATATGCAGATATAACTTTTTCCGTTCAAACGAAACTTTGGATTTCTCAACTTGTAAATAACGTTGATGCCTATTATAAACGTTTTAAACAATTCACTTATCAGCTTTATAATTATGCACAGTTATAATTAAAATCTCAATTAGTGTTGTAAAGTGTTGTATCAGATAATTAACAGTGTATAAAATGATTATTGCAGCAATTAAGCCCCTCAAACGCATAGAGATGAGTGTAAAATTGGAGCAAGTGACGTTATCGATTTCTTGCCTTTGTCATAAAGTGTGGTCGAGTGACATAATTTAGATGATGTTTATAAGAAGCTAGCTGAGACTCACCGTTCCTGATGCTGAATCTCCTTCACCATACTATCAGCAAGTGGATCATTGTTATAGGTCCGTTCGCCCAACAGCCGCTGCTGATCAAGATCACCTTGCATTTGACTGAATGCATGGTCGGCCAGACTCACCGCCGAATCCAATTGGCTCGATAGATCTATCGATTCTTCTTCGTCGGCTGTGCGCGCAGTCAGAACATGAAAAACGGCGAAAGCATTTGAATTAGTCATGCAAGTAGCTAGGGAATGTTTCACACTGCAATACAACAGTGTCCTTAAAGAAAAACAACCTCAACTTGTTGCGAGAACACAATACATAAAATACTACCATGATTTTAATTTAACTGATCTACCACCACGAAAAAAGAAAAGAGAAAATTACAAATGCAGTCGTGGTTAAGGTCCGAACAACGCGTCCCTAAAAACTAGCTATGCCTGGAAATAAGTAGATACACTCGGTATTATCTCAGACATGTCCCAGTTTTCACCACCCGTCAATTACAAAACAAATTATTAATGAGTTTCGCCTGGCCTGTCAACCCGTCGACAATGAATTGAACGCTTCGATTGCACGCTGCCACAGGCACCGACTGCCAATGCCAATATGTTCTATATTCTCGTCTACCCAGCTACAACTAATTTTCTCATGAATTGATGAGATTTGTAATGCACCAACGTCCTATTCATTAGCACAAAATACTTACATGAATATTGAAACGACTCGTTTATCATGACGCGCTCTCACCACAAAATAGAAATCTTTATCACGACAGTATGGAGGTAACACTAAAGTCACATGTAATTAGCACCCGTATGCTCTAATATTTGGAAATGATATCTCTCAGGAGAGAAGAAAGGCAAGGAGTGCGACGCTATGCAACCAACCACACAAAACAAACGACTATTGAGTAAAATTACCATGAAGCGTGTGTTGTGGATTGTCGATAATCCTGATTTGCCGGTCTGGAATCATCGGCTCGCCGTCAATCCCGCCGAGGTCAGAAGGCAGCTGCCAGCGAGCGGCGTCAGCTTCGTGTTTGGAGCGAGGGAAGTACAGCGGCAAGAGCACCTCGTAAATTCCGTGCTCGGAGTTGTCCGCGACAAAGATTAGCGCGTCCAGGGAACTTCCGTAATGCTCGAGGAAACGTCGCACAGTGCCTGGAGAAGAAAAGGAATAAGTATCCACGAAGGATCTACAATAATCTAATTACACTTCTTAGGCTTCCCTTTATACTCTCTACTCTAAAGGAATTTTAAACTTACGTAGAGCTATGTGAGCACCTTCATCGGGTGGATAGTTCCGTTTCATCGAATTTACCACCGACAGTGCTATTGAATGCAAACCCAATTCGCGGGACTTTTGCAGAACATTTCTGGAAGCAATCAAAATATCTCAGAATCACTGCTCCGTTTACTGAATGAAACACTAAGTGGCTATATTGATGCGCACAAGCAAGCGTATCACGTGATCTCGCCAGTTATTTTCGGAGAGTGCGTTTATTTATATCCCCACGTCCTAGAAAATGATGTGTATGTACAGGAAATGTAAAAAATGCGTCATATGCATTGCACTTTGAAGAAGGCGTTCTATTTCAGGTGGATGAATTACTAAGAATGTGCGTCACTCGTTCATTCATCCTGAATAAATGCACGCGCGATAGTTTTTCGTTCTTCGGCTGATTGATTGCTTACCGGTAGCAGGTATGTAGCGTATTTTCAGCGGCTGTCTTATATTTTGTGTTGAACTTTGGGCCTACGGTATGGATGATGTAACGTGCTGGCAGTGCATGTCCTTGCGTAACTTTTACCTCTCCCGTGCGACATTCTATAAGGATGAATACATTATTAAATTAAACTGCAACCAAGAACGATGTGCGGAAATGCACCTCTGATATCCAGGCTAATTTCCTCTTTTAAACCGGAACCGGCGCGTTGGTATATCCGATCGCTAACGGGATTGCAATCGTTCATCGACTCGTTGGTCGGATTGACGATGGCATCGACTTGGAGGGATGAAATATCTCCAGTCCTGGATAGAAAACAGCTGCTTTTACAAGAAGAACGTGATTTTTTGGCGAATTAGAAATCCATACTAACCATAATATTATCTTGTGATTTATCTCTCCATCATGTGGAAATGGAGGCAGCGTATGTTTCGGCGCTTCATCAATATTGCTATAATCCGTAAAACGATGTGTTGGGGAGACGTCACTCCATCGTCGCAAATTACCAACAGACACAATGTCGGGTGCCAGCCCCAGCGGTTCTTGATTCATTATGATCCTCATTGCGCCCCAGCCGCCCGATGTTTAAGAATCACACTACCTGTCAATGCAAAGTACTAATCAATCTCGAATCAAATAAATAGTGAGCAAACAACAGATGTGGATTATGTAGTGGAGAATCATTGGTCGTTCTACATGTAGTCCAGTTCCAATCCCATCCTGCTACACCCACATCAGCTTAAAACAGTTGGAGGAATTTAAACCTGTGGGCAGGTGGGAGTGATACCATGCGTCACACGAATTGCATGAGTAAGTGGAATTCCATCAATGTCGTGATCGAACAACAACACCGACGTAATCGAGTGTGGAAATTACGAACGCATCAATTATTCACTGTGAAATTGCCTTTTTACTATCAACGTCTGCTGACGTCGCTGTTAATGCTGGTAGTTATACAAGCCACAACCAAACATGACTGCCCCGGCAAATCTAACCTATACATGGTTAGTACAATTCCCTTAGGACTTAATGTCGAAAACAAGCAGTTAAAATAACATCGCACGTCGCATTATGTCAATTAACTTAGTCTCCAACTTATCTATTGATAAAACACATAGACTGCGTTTTACTAAGCCGATATTTCACGCCAACTGATGTAACATCATATTGTATTCCTGGGAAGTGACGGTCCTTTAATGCTAAAGCATCATTTTCGTTAATCAATTTCGCGCACGGATGACCGACTTGGTCCACTCGAGCGTTCTTGAATAGTGCCAACTTGGAAACTGGGTCACTGTCTCATCCTGTGTGAGGGTGCCTTCCAGCTGCACAGGCGCGCTCTCTCCTCCAACAGCGAGGACCTGCATGAGGTCCTGTGTTACGTCATAATTCTCAACAACCGCGTGTAACTGACGTCAGACAATAGGGATTGTAGGACAAGAGGACTTCTGAAAAGTAACCAATTTATCTCCAGAATGCATGTTTCCCGACATTTCATGAACAATGGAGAGTGGGAGTTAAGAACACGTTAGAGGGATCTATTTTTAATTTCTTTGAGGACTGTGCCAAATTCTCCAAGACCCACTTGTGTGATTTCCATTCATTGGCGTGCCAACTACTCTCAACTAGTGGCTAGATATATGTATAAAAAAGAAAACATTGTAACTAACTAACGCATAAAGTTAATTAATTAGTAACCACCACGTGTTGCTGGCAATGCCAACAATAATTACCATTTCTTCATAATTACAGTGTTGACACTGTAATTATGCAAACTGCCATTGCGACAACCGGTGTGTTGTGACATGGGCGATAAAAGTTAAAAAACTATTGCAAAATCGTAGCAAGAACCGAGAACGTTTTAAGAGAATACGTTCTCCGCTCAATGTTCGTTAATCACATTGAACCGCTCCTAAACCCAGGCGTATTAGAAAAGAAAAAACATTTCACGCATGGTCGACTAGCGTAATTGCACTTATTTCCCTTGGTATTAATTCATCAAAGAGAGACACACAAACTGTATGAATGTGGAGAAGATCATGTATTTACATTAAATTATTAATGGTGGATGATGATAGAGAAATGATAAAAGTAATGATAGATAGTAGCTGCCAAACAACGCATACAAATGGAGTTTAGGAAGTTTAATAGAATTGATACCAGTGTTGCCACGCAATAAACAGCAAGCAAAGATAAATGCTCACTATAGATAAACAGACATAGATAGATAATATTATGTAAATAGAATCGTAGTAATACAGTTTGCTCATAGAAGAGTATAATATCAATACTGGAAATCGGAAGACTGAAAAGCAGGTACAACAAGGGCAAGGTCAATAAATGCTAAGATAAATCCCAATTCACCTGTATCCAGTATGCCTAATCTAATGATTCTCCACACCTTTTCTCTCTCCTCTACAAATCACTAATGAGTCATTCCGCAACACAAAGAAATACTTAATTAAAACAGTAGCATACCGCTTTCTGGTGCCTTTTCCTGACTCCTCTCTTGTGTCTCGTGGCTAGTTATTAGTCCTATCTTGTCGATACCAGCACACCCAAGAAACCAATATTCCACCAAAGCACACTCTAGGAGTTTCCGGGAGTCTCACTGCGGCATTCCTCGTCCGCCGCGCACGCACTTCACCAACAATCCGCACGATTCACACCTAGGTCAGACGCGCCGCACTGGGCATCACGCAGAGAACGCACCGAGGACGAAACGCAGGAAACGGCCCTCTGTGCGCATGCTGGGCCTCTGCTCTCGGTCCTGCCGCTTCTGCTTCGGATGGCCTCCACGAATCCAGCTGTGGCGCGACTAGGCAATAGGAATTTATGGACATGCTAGAGACATCTAGTAATTCGGAACAGAAGGTTTGGAGGCGATCAAAGTTTACTACTGTAGCATAAAACAGGTAAAAATGTAACTGATGAGATGGCAGTAAGTGGATAAACATGTCGTCGTCAAATAACGAAAGTTTTAATCAACAACAGCTTCAGCATAAATTGGCTGATAAAAAGACCAAGGTGATATTTAAATGAAGAGAGTTTTCAGTAATTTCTATAGCGAGTTGGTGCTAAGTTTCAAATCATCTAAGAAGTTGAAGTCTTTGTTGTCTATTCATGCAACTTGCTTCAGTTCAGATTCAACTTGATTAAGTTGGTTCAGTTACTGCAGGAGGTTAACCTCGTGGACACTCGACGACCATGAGATTGCCTCTCACCTGTCCTGTCGCCTAATATATTATCTTTCATTCTTGCTGCCGAAGAAAAACCACCCAACCAAATTCAAACTTGCAAACTTAAAATCATTGTTGCACTTAGTTATTAGATCCATTCACTTATGGATTACGTACGAGTCCTGCAACTTTTGCATCCGTTACACACACTCGACCGGCAACTGCTTACCTGCTTACTTTCTACCTGACCTATGCCCCCCACGTCGTGCACATTGGAATCTTCATTCGGCGTCGTCAGTTTTGTATTTCACATGGTTTGCATAACTCTCTTTCACTGCTTTGTACAGCATAATGCACAGCATAATATGTCATTTACGAATGCTCATATTATTTATGTTTTTAGATATATCTTTTTTTATATCAATAAACATTAACGCGCTATAGACTGTGGACTCTGTACAGCTTGTGCATGATACACGGACCAAGTTTAGGTTTTAATTCTACGCAATTTTACACAACATTATTGCGTTAGTGGCTATGACACAGCATGATTCATACATTCTAATATATATTTAATTAACCGTCTGTAATTGAGTCTTTCATCGCAGCAGATTGGTCACGCAGAACATAGGAGTTTATGACACAAACAGATGATTGTTGTGAAGGAAATGGGTGAGTCCTAGCAGGATCATGTCTCTTCAAGGGCAGTAGGCTGATCCGAGCGAGGCGCAATAACAAAAGAATGAAATAAATAATAAACAAAGCTACATAGTATCCGCATCAGTTGTTACGTCTTCGATGCGTTGCGCAGTTGTGGAGAGCATTTTGTGTGCGCATTCAAGTAATAAGTAGCAAACAGGATCTGGTCCAATTTCTGATTTATCATTGCGGATTCAGAGTAAACAAGCCACGCCCTGCAATGTTGTAACAATCTCGAAGATCTTGAGTGACTTGATTGTAACCTCAAAACAAGAAGCATGACATTAAAAATGGACTTCAACTCTAGAAACTCCGAAAGAAAGTTCAAGGTTAGCTTTATGTCGATGGCCTTGATTAAAAACCACTTTTGTTTTAATCGACTTCTCCATACCAGCGGTGCCAACGAAAACGAATTTTGATACTAAAATACCATTACATAATTAATTAGAATGACCATTAATAGAGTAAAGATTTTTAAAACGCTAAAAACTCTCAAATCGCCAATCAAAGCACATAAACCTAAGTAAAGCTCTCATGTAAAAAGATTAATGCGGCCAAGGTTGACGTATATGGACGCAAATGCCCTTTCTTTGTTGCCCCCACCACCTCCAGTGTTAAAGTGCAATAAATAAGCAAAAGATAGTTGTCCTCCTCGTTTCCATGGCGACGATAAATGTCAACTTCTTGTTGCCGAGGAGAATGCAATTGTTGGTCGTAGCCGATATGCGCATATTTATTATTACTTCATACAGATGGCAAAGTATTTGATTCATACCCACGTGAAGCACACACACACAAAAAAAAAAAAACACAGAGCGTACAAGCTGTTGTACCATTATGTGCGTGTTTTGCGTTTCATGGAATTGTGTTTGAATTTGCACAAAATGTAAACTTGTTTTGTCTACACCTTGAAATTGTCATGGAATAATGCTTTTTTTGTCTTGCCTTAAAATTCGCTATGGACTTAATTAGATATGCAGGTATATCCGGTGCTTGAAGCATTGTTATTTTGGAGAGATAGTTATCGACATGGTATTGATGATAGGATTTACATGATGGCGATTTTTAGTTTAATTGGCGCCGAAATTTCAAAGAAAAATCATCTCGCCATTTCTCCCTAAATGTGAAAAGACTTACTATTCTAATTGAATTTACGTTGTGAAGAACATCTCGTATGTTCATGCTTCGCGAGAGTTGGCCATAGAATTCAGCTATTCAGGCCAGTACAAGGACGACCTTCGAGTTTACGAAGTAAAAGTGCAATATAATGAATTATCTAGGTTAGAGTTGCACATTCGAAATTGTCGAATATTTCATGGCAAGGCGCTCACCTCGTATGTGAGTGCACTACGTGTCAGCTGCAAATGAAAAATATTTTCAAAAGCCATGCACAACATGCAAACAATATGCTTGAGAAAACAATTCACAAGCAATCGCAAACAATAACAAACTTACCTCCTATTTGTGGTACGCACGTTTAGTCAGTGACAAAGAGGCGAGAGAAGAACTTCTTAAAGAAAAACCTAATCAAAGAGGGTATTTGAAATACAACAACTCCTCAGGCATCTTTTTGTATATGATGTATTTTCAACAGGTCTTATAATTCAATTCTTGCATAAATTCATCAAGACATAAGATTCATCCTCAATCAACTTAAACCTCCATTGCATTTACATTAGGATTACATTTTAACAAATAAGAATGTACAATACGTTATTACAGTTATCAGAGCCGTAGGGTTGCGCCCCTTCCTCAGCAGCACTCTCCTCTTTACAGCCGCAGAGTATCCTTTACAGTTTCCAGAGTATGGAAACTCGAGGTTTTGGAATTACATTTGTCAGTCTGTTCGTAGCAATCTCAACATCGGACAACTAAATCAATAAAAGTGGAATCACATCACTATAAAAATACTTGTTTAGACCTGGCGCATCAACTACTTCATTTGCGTTCAACAATTGGTTTGATTCGTTTCATGCTGTTTGGCACGCTTTATTTGACATTTGTACTTCATTGTCTAATCATATGCTGGCTAAATATGAGAACTTTGCCATTCCATACATTTGATTATACATTTTAAACCGCGAGTAACAAACTATATGCGATATCAATATATAATAATATAGAACTCGCAACGTGGATTCTTTTATCTAAAATATGTTTATCTGTAGGATCAATTTGAAGAAGCATTCCGCGGCCGCTTCGGTTTTCCTTCTTCACAGCTGCATTTCCCAGCTCCTCCTCCCGCGAGCTTTCTGCTTAGCGCTCACTCGCCATGCCCTTCTCTCGGTCACACTCTCTCTGCCTGCAACCTTTACAACACATTGATCTAAGAAGTACTCGTAGATAATCTAAGAATATTTACAATTATTACGTGTAAAACGTTCGCACATCATCGAATAGACTAATTAATACTTATTGCGATCGCCGCACATGCACTTGCAAATCTTCAAATTCAGCAACGATATTAAAGAAGGATTTTGTGTGAAATGAAATAAACCGCATTCTAACGCTAAAAAGAAACTAAACTTTGGATCAGTCTTTGAAAATCTTCGTCTGGTCACTCTGCGAATTGATTGATTTACGTATAATCTTGCGAGTTGGTTGAAGTGATGAAGATTTACAACACATGCTGGTTTCGTCGTCGTCGTTTATGATTTTCTTGTCCGTGTTTTAATTATACAAATGCCTCCCAATCCTATACAACGACCATACAATAATAGTATTAGAAGAATTAGTATATCAGATTACACAACCCTTATAATTTTGATGCCATCATTTTATTCATCTTAAGTGTTTTCTTTTTTTTGTTACTTTAAACGTGTTCACAGCCACACACTAATGATGCGTCGAAATTAGTTTCAATAATTAATTTGCATTCAGCCTCATTGAGTTATACACGATTTTGTAGTTTTTTTTTTACTATTATTTGTTTGCTTCACTATAACTTATTTTCGTTTAATTTTTTTTTTTCTTCTATTAACTACCATCTACCTATCTGCCTACATATCATGTATGATTATAAGAAGGTTAAGATTAAGTGTAACGTACTAAAATGCGGAATGATTTTTCATACATTTTCGTAAGTTGATTGCGCCTCCTCACAGGCTGCTGGGTAACAGGCAAAGAATGGCGCTATTAACTAAATGGTTAAGTAAATGTGGTTTGCGCCTCAGTCCTTTAGGTGCCATCGCCGGTTCAGGTAGATCAGTTTGATTGCATTCGGCAAGATGGTCGCCAGAATAGGAGCACATCGCTTAGAATGTCATGCGACGTCACTGCGACCATCTCACCTATTACCCTTGGGTACTTACCCCCATCACGTCGAGCACGGCATCCACGTAGCTTGGCATGTGCAACCGGGATAATTGTAGTTGGCCGGTAGCACCGGATAGATGTAGCTGTAGACATAACCCTGTGGTTGTTGTTGGTTCATTAGTCGCTGCTGGTCTAAGCAGAGTACCTGCCACGCCAGGTTATCGATCAGCGAGAGGGTCTGACGCCGTTCGTGGCCCATGAGGCAGACGGTGGATTCTTGCACGACTTCGTGAAGATGCATGAGGTATTGGTGCTTGAGGGTTTCCTCTTCTGGGCCACCAAAGTGGTTCCACAGGTAGCTCTCCAGCTTGGACTTTTGCTGGTTGATGTCAGGAAAGTCGATGAAGAAACGCGAGCACATGTAGCGCTGCAGAGTCTTGATCCATTCGGGTCTCGCCGGCTGGTAGTTCTTGACTAGCAGGTAGCAGTACTTGAGCAAGCCACCTCCGCGGATCTCCTCGGGATGCCGCGTTGAGATCAGTTTGTTCTGAAGGTGATAGAGGGCCTCTTGAAAGTCCCCGAAGACGGATTCACCCACGACAGTCGGATAGAAATTCTCAGAGATCTCCAACTCACTGCAATTATAAAAAAGCAGCAGAGAATCCAGAACTATCTGGAAGGAATCCACAGAGAACTCAAACTGCCGTCGCATGGTATCAACAAACTTCAATTCTACATTCTTGTGTCCCCTAGAAGTCCCCAAGGAGATGAGGGACCAGCGATCACCGTCGTTGTTCACTTTCACCATTTTGCTCACGTATGCCTCCTTCATGCTGCAGGAAGAGATGCGTTTACGGCTCACGCCTTCAGGAAGAAGGTCGTAGAGCGAGTTGAGAACTGCTGACTTCACTCGGTCGTAGTTGCGCGGCGTACCCAGCTCTACGCCGAAGATGAGATCCAGGTCGTTGTACGGCTGCGATTCAATGGCGAGAACGTGCGAGGCAGCGCCGCCGTTGAGCCGAATATCGCGCACTTTCATTCCGGCGCCGCCCGCCCCCGTGTCGGCCTCTAGCTTGCTGCGCACCACTGTCACCAGGTCGCAAAGACGCACTTCAATGGTCGGGAAATTACCCCTGCCGTGAATCGCCACCACCTCGTCCATCACGTCGTTGAGCCGACGCACTTGTTCGTAACTTAACACCGCCAGCCGCTGCTGTGATTCCACTTCTTTAGTTGTGTTGTCCATTGCAATGCGCTGTTGACGATGGTCTTCTGCGTTGGTCATAGGTCCACACTGCAAGGAAAACAATGCTTGATTAAGTTAGCAATCCTAAGCCATCGGTAAGACTCGGCACATCGGTAAAAGTGGTAACAGATTCAATGCGTACCATAATTTATAAGACCACGTGTTTTAAATGCGCGTGTAAATAGAACGTTACACGCACAGATGAGAGAAAAAATCCAATACGACGAGGCGAACCTGCCCGCGGGCAATACGGCGCCGGAATGAGCGGTGAAACCTTCGAATGGGGTAAAACTGCGCACGCCGCGCAGAAAGCTATTCAATCTGCGAATGACGTCACGAGGTTCGCGTAGGCGACGTGAATGAATTGCGTGGGTGGCTGCGTAGGGGTGTTCTGCCCACGCAGCTCCAGAGTCCCGAAAAGAAGCGCACAGCAGCCGAATATCGATCTCGAAATAATGCAGGCTCGCACCAACTGCGACGTAGCACCACGAACCCCAAATAAAGTGCCCCCGAACTTGTTGCGCGTTTATCTAATCAGTACAATGCAAGTTCAAGTTCACTTGATGCATGATGGATCGTTTACCGCTGTAATTGCGCTCAATGGAACAGAATTGCACTATGCAAGACATTTGTTTCCTCAACGATCCTCAGCTCATCGTCGCACGTCGACGTGCAACGCTATTCGCGCAGAAACCAAGCCCATCCATCAGTAAGTAATAAGTAATGCGTCCATTTAGATTTTGTAACAATCATCATCATTGCGAGAGGATATGGCGATTGTCAAATGAGCCACGTTCTGCATTCTGACTGCGAATTGAGTGCGGGTATCGAAAAACAGGTGTCAATCAATTTAATGAATGGGTTAATAAGCTGGATGGTTGATGTTTATCAATGCTTAATGCGATCATGATGTTTATCTGAAATTGTTTGTGGAGATAACAAGCAGCTTGCAACATGTTGTTCGAGCGCAATAATCACAATATGAATAACGTAGGAATTTGAAACAAAAACAGTTTTATTCCGTTTGAAATTGTTATTATGATGTGAGTTGCTAGAAGGAGCAACAATCTCTGAATGCTCAATCAGGATACGAAACAGAAACTTTCACACATGCTTTGATTGATATCTGGAAAGAATGTGTGCTAATCGAATTTCCTGCCACGCACCGTGATTTTCTTCCTCAACATATTTAATTACTCATTAGCAGCACTAATCAAATTGTCCTTCTTGAAAGCAACCAATACTCGCTCCACAACGGTTTTAAACTTGTCCATATTGCCTTAAGTGCGTGACGTACGATCAATGTTGTTCATTGAAACTATTTGAAATAATATTTCTCGTACACTTAACGCGAGTGAACGGCATTGATTAGCCGTATACAAGCACGACGAGTAAATATTTGTGTAACATGAATGCGAAATAATGCAGGCTAAGCGCGCGTTCGCAATCATAATTTTGCAAAATCACGCCGACCGCATGTGAGCCGATTGTTATGCGCGGCAGCTGTAATTTACAACAGTCGACCACCAAACAACAAACAAATTACGCGACATTCCCAACTCGCTGCTAGACAATGCACAATAAATAAGTTATCTTTGCCATTTAACTGAGCAGCAAGTAAGTAGCGGGCTGAGACGGAGGCAGTGTGGGACGGATGAAGAAAAGCGCAAGTTTCAGATAGGCTCAAACATGTTGGAATGTGGCACGCATGACGAATTGAATGAAACTTTCCACTTCCGGCACGCGATGTGAGCAGTAGCCATTACTTAACTTATTTCTTGATGGTTCATTCAGTGCAATCTATCACACATTGTACATAAAAAGCCACACCGCTTGATTTAAGCGAACATTAAAAGAGGACTCACCACACTAGGCAACTTACTCTCTTCTTCTATTTCATACCCCTATAAAAATTTACTTCCCATTAACTTTCAATCATGTATTACCATTCCGTTTGCTGCATTTCAGCTTCAAATTAATATCAGCCATATTTACACGAATTGGGATGTAATTAGTAATCACCTCCAATACTAGGTCGCTTTAAATTGTAATGAATATTATTATATTGTTGAGTGTGGTTACGAAGTGTTTGAGATTCATTACGTTGATAAAATTTCACTATAACACTTACTTTTAGTCACTTGGTATAACGTTTTCGGCATGTTGCCTTCTTCCGTATAATACTGTTCGCGAAAACTGCGAAGTTGCGCGATTTGTCACGAGCTTCGCATCGCCAGCACCACAAAACACCGAGGTCTAATGGCTACGAATCCTGGAAATTTGAGCACAGTCGAGAATCTCCCTCAGAGCAAGCAACATCTTTTCCAAGTTACTCTCCTCGGCAGAAGATCCACATATTATCATATACCATTAGAGCCACTAATTCAATATATCATCTGCCCCAACAACATAACCTCTAGAAGTAGCAATACAAATCAAAGCAGCACAACGAAATCATATAGCACTAGAACCCCGGTTGAGCAAGCAACATCATATGTCACATATAAACCAACACAAATCAACTCCATATAGTAAATGCATTGTAAGCCAATACGTCACAAATAAAACCACTCGCCGATGCGAGAGATCATACTGAAGAAGGCAACATGCCGAAAATGTTTTTACCTAAAGACAAAGTAAGTGTTATAGTGCAGTTTTTCAACATAATGAATATTTGATTTTTCGCTGTCGTAGTCGCGACCGTCGACCTAGAAACATGGAAAAATGCTCGAAAGCCGCCAGCCTAATTATAGCGCATCACGAAAGTACCTGATGCATCAAAATAGAACCCGAATCGAGTACATTCTACATTGGGTAAAATAGTATGTAAAGTTTTTCAAGCATTGCAAGTATTGGCGTTTTACTTGTAGGCGTCCACAATTTATGGTGATGACATTTGTGACGTTAAAAACAGTTGAACTATGGAACAGTTCAAATGTAAACACATTTGCCATTCGCACAGCGCTACTCTGCGATAATTGTAAAGCTAAATTAACTCATTATACGATGATAATTTCAGTACAGGTATTTCTAGGTGCTCATTTGGAACAGAAGCACCGGAAGTAGACTAAGTAAAGACCCAAGCAAAAATCTAGTAGATAGATGGAAAAATTCTAGTCCAAAGGTATTTTAGGGTGACTTTTAGGCAGTTTTATGTTGTACTCCAAATATATTCGAATATGATAATCACCACCATGACGGCTTCCCACCAAGGCATGTTAAGTACGTAGCGACAACGGCCGGCGCCTGTTGAATTAACGTGGCATGTCAGGCGGCGGCGTATATAAGACAGTGCGCAATATATAATCGATGAAAGTTCACAGCAACAATGTTTGTCTACACTTACAATCCGTCCCAATTAAAACAAGTCCAATATTTATATAGAGAGCTTTAATTAATTCAGCCAGCGCACAGTTTCCGTGTCGAATGCACATGCGAGTAATTCAATCGGCACGTCGACGACGAGCTAAGTGAAAACTTAGCGCCTCGCAATATGTCAGGATCAAAAGGAATCGAATCCTGTTACGCTGACCGGATTGCCGGCGCACACGCCAGCCACGCAAGCACAACAGTGTAGGAAAAAATTTGCGTTCTTCTCTAAGTTGTCTATCACGCAGTACGTCTAAAGATAGAAAATATCGAGATATAGTCTCTCCTTAAATAGGTGCAAATTGAGATGCATTATTTATAAATCTGTACTGAATAAGCAAGTTGATGGGCAAATAGTGATTTCATGTTTGTTTCAAGATATGTCTGTCTCCACTAGGTCAAAGAGTGCAACCCGCGTGCACGTGTGTGGTGTATACACAATGGTATTTGATGCCAAAGTGAAATACCATGTAAAGGGGGCTTCTACACGGCGGTAGAAAGTTCAATTGGGTACCATGTGTATGATGACTTGCAGTGTGGCCGACTTACGCGGCATACTCTTGGATAAATTTCACAAACCTCTTAAGACATGCTAATAATCGCATTTAGTATACCACTGCTTCCTGATCGGAAGCTCAAAGATGGGTCGACACCGTGGTGGCTACAGCAGATTGAAATGTATTATGAAACAATCATGAAATTGATTGCATATTGCCTAGCTGGACGTGCAACGTAATACATTACGTAATTACTCTATTGAATTGCCACATTTCATGCATTCAACTCAATACGCAATGCATTAATTGTTCTAATTTCGCCAAATTTCCCCACTTAGCAAGACATCTCCTCAACGTCATAAGACGTCAAAACGCACTCGTCGAAATATTTGCGCCGGGCAAATACAATTAGCGCAATCCACATTGTGCACTCCTTTTAAAAAGGTGTTGTCAACATTGGCATTGTTAGTGCGGCCGTAGGAGTGCAATAATATGCATAATAATGGCGATTACAAGTCTGTATCGTAATGTTTACGATGATCGTCATAATTTAATGTGAGTCGCGCCGAATTGCGCACACTTGTACCAGATCCGCTGGCGAGGGATAGATGTATGGCTCTGTGAATACAAAGCTACTTCCAAACCTCAAGTAGCCTATCGCGAGGGTATTAGTTGATTTTGGTGCGTCGCTTGTACTGCTTCATGGCGGGGCAGAGATTAAGCCGAGAAGCACGTCACGACTTGTGAACTGTTTGTAAAAATAGCCGACGCATTCGACGAGGAGGGTTATTATTAGAAAGGATTTTCTTTTCTGGCCCACAGGCAGCGCAATTCAAGCGGACTTATATGGATAGCAATGTGTCATTTAAGGTGAATATACAAAATTGGGAATGACAATTTCAGGAGTAAAATTGAAAAAGACCGTTGGAATTTTATTCACTAAGCCAGTTTCATTTGGCTACGATATCTTTCCTGAAATTCCGCCTTCATTCAAATAGATCGAGATCCTAGGCTAGGAGTTGCCTAGTACCTGAATTATATTCTGGAAACTGATTCTAGGTGAAGCGAGCTTATCTCACGATGAAGACAATCTAGATCTTCTATTAAAGGTTCCCGTTCAATTCGTAAAAAATGTTAATTGTATAATAAAAGTAAACTACGCACCTGTATAATTGTATCAACCTCCTCCAAATCAGACACCTGCACACCATCACCATCATCCAAGTCAATCTGGTCCGAAGGTCCGCTCAAATCGGAAACCACGCTGCTGCCGCAACTATGCCCCGAATCGTCCATGTTCAAATCCTCTTTCATGCTCAATTCAGCACTGATCGCAGCCACCTCGCGTACTTCACCAATCTTGGACATATCTGCGTCCAAGATGCCTCCAAATGTGCACACTAATCTACAGGTCCTCGGGATAGAGTCGAAACTAGCTCACTCAGTTTCCACTCCACGGTAGCAAACCAGCAACTATACTTGGTTATATCAGATAGTCCACGTCTGGAGCACTGTGTTTTTCTCGAAGGTGGATATCCACTTGGAAGCGCTCTCGATATGGCGTGGAGGAGTAGTGTTGCTGCTGGGGCCCAACCGCACACGTCACTGGCACATGCCGCACTGGGACGAGGCAACAGTTTGACGCGAGGCAAGGCAGCGCGCGGCCAGCTGCGAGTGGTGGCGGTGGCAGAGCTGGAGCGCGATCGGCGCGGCGCCAGCGCGCGGTGAGTGTGGATCGAGGAGGTTCGAGACTGGCCCAGACCGGGAGCAACCCTCCAAGGGACCTGCGGAAGACGAGAAACTGCTCAGTTGATGGAAAATACCGAAGGTTGCAAGACGAGAACCGGATTGCTGGAGTTGGTGGATAAGCCACGCTCCGATCACGTGAACTGTTCAATGAGCATAAAACTGCAGTTCATTCATTTAGTCAGTAATTCGTAGTCACAAATCAGGATAGTCTACAGTTGCAAAATAAGTGCTTTAATTAACAGAATGTATTATCGGTTCTGTATTAAATAAGCTACTTAAGCATGATTCCTTGCAAAACGTAAAACCGTACCATATGTGGACCATTCATCAATCATGTATTTTCTAATTTAGCTGAGTCGCTGGTATCTAGGCAAATTGTGTCCTCCCGTAACAATCATCGCTGAACTTTAAAAGTCAAGGCTTCTAACTATCATAACATGTCGCATTAGCAACGCGCGCACGCGCAGCGCAGTCATTTTTTCGTTTTGCGCCCGCTTTTTAATTAGGGACAACAAATTGGACATCTACAGGCTGCATACTAAGCGCACCAGTCAATAAAACACGATTAGATTGTGCGAGCGTCTGAAGATTTCGTGCAATCGCGCCCAAGTAACAGCGCTGAGCATTTTGTTATGATGTGGAATTTTTAAAGCCTACAAGATAATCGTATCAACAATGCGATGATTAATAGCATATTGGTGTTGCATGGTAGCAAGTTAAGCTTGCTTAACTCACTTTTGCTCATTGTAACTTAAAGAAAGAAAAAAAAAAAAAAGAAAACTCCCATTGAAAATTTAATACTAAATCTCGCTGAAATTGGCAATCATTGTGTGTTGTGACTATTACTAATTGATTGTTGTGGCTGTTGTGTGTGCTTGGCATAAAATTGGAAAATTAAATTTAAATTGTTTATCGCTGGCTGCCATTGAGGTTGGCGTGGTTGAGTACATTGTAGAAGTTGGAGATAAATTTACCAAATGTGGGCATAACATCCAACTTTTTCCGCATTCAGAGGTAAATAAAAAAGTGAAAACATGGAAAGGACAAGGTTGATTGGTGCTAACCTCATCTTACAGAGATTTGTAGTCAGCAAATGAAACTAAAAAATAGAAAGGGAATTTATCTTGAACTCCAAAACTGAATCGATTATTGTTTAGTTGAAAGCCAATCTATTTAATCTAGAGCAATATTTCCATTGCTCTTTTAATCTTATTATAGTTTTGGAGTGGTTTCAAATGGACACTTGAAACTCAAGTAAACAAACAAGTCTATGATTCCAGCAAGAGGCCTTTATTTGATTAATTTTTTGCAGTTGATCTCTGCATATTTTGATAATTACTTCAGAAATAGGGCCGCATTGTGTGCACCAATATGGGCACCAAATGAAAGCACTTTAGTCCCACCGGTCCACAGAGGACATGTTCCCGCATATCGCGTATAATCAGTTATTTGCCAACTCGGCAGTGAGCGGGCTATAATTTAGTTGCCATGGCAAAGGTAAACTGCATTGAGAACGTTTACGCCAAGCTGCATTATAATATTTGTTTCGTAATTTGATAATTGAAAGCTAGCAGTGCATATTGCTGCACTCAGTTATATTTCGTACCTTTCGCTTACGCCTGAATGCGGCATTCACTTTCCGCAACGACTTTCCAGTTATCGCAGCAGCAATCATAAACAGTAACGCTACGGAAAAAAGTTAATTCTAATAGGTATAGATATTTCGGTGTCTGAATGAGGTCTCGCTGCCTCGCTGACCTTGTTTGCATCTAAAGCAAACCATTCTGTCATAATAGAAAACCGCAAGTAGTCTTATCATGCAGCGATTCGCGCATGCATGCTTTGTATTTCAGTGATAGACAAATACAAGTCGGTACACGTTCAAATATACAAAATATTATATTGGCTTGTAGAACACTGGCTGAACATTGATAAGCGCAATGATGTTATTTTCGCATAGAGTGCGAAGTGGTGCCACCTGTTGATAGTCGTTATAGATAGCAAGTGTAAAGCGTAAAAAATATCAAATTAACAACATGCTCTTATTTATTACATTAATTTATTACATTCTTGTTACATAAGCCCTGGTAGACTTATTGAAATCAAAGATTGAGCAATTTACCTCAGACCTGAAGTAAGTTCTGACTTTGCATAGAGTACAATGACTGACAAATTCAGTTCAGTTTGCTAGAAATCATAATTTACAACAAATATCTTCAAAAACAACTGCCTTAATTAAAATTATGATAGTAATAAGTTTTGATCATACTGTCTACCGACTTCGGCTTGTTTTGCGCCTCTGCTTTGACACGGAATAGCCAAAGGAGGTGGCGGTAGATCAATACGCTGAAATGACGTCAGAAACAACTTGTGGAGGCCAGTCAGGCACGCACACAACGAACGACTCGGCGCCGCCGCTGAATCGGAAAGGGTAGCTGGTTCTGGCGCCGCCGCCAACTTGTTGAACTGCGTGGGCGCGGACACGTACGCACGACTGCGGAAAATAGCTCAGGATTTTTCATTCATCCAATGTTACGTATCCACAAAAATGGAAGCATCTACCTAGAGTGTTTTTGCTTGAGTCGAGCCAATTTGATCCGAGAACATGTTATCCTTCAATTGAACGAGTGAAATGATTTCCATTTCGTTCGCACGCTACTATTAGCAATCACTGCTGCTCGGGTAATAGATTGCGAAAGATTAAAATCATAACATCCAGTGGTGTAATTAAGGTAACGCCTTGGGAAAGAGACACAACGTGACACTTTGAGCCTCTGCGTATGCCGGCCATTCTTATAGCGATACACTTTCATCTGGTGATATGCGGGAGCAGTGTACAATTCGCTTTGATCAAGGATATATGCATAACAAAGCGCCGGCGAGAACAACGACGCAGAGGCGCAACTCATATCATAATCAAGACGGCAATGCCGCATCGAAGTCGTGAGGGGCTCGCGTTATCATATGCCAAGAGGAATCAAGGGAGGCGGTTGAATTAGGCTAGTAAGCAAAAAGGATGTGCAAATTCCCAGACTCGTGAAAATCTCTACTTTGATTTAAGCTGGCTCAAAATGACTTATTTGAAAGACTTAAGAACAAAAGATTGAAGTCAACATGTTCGCCAGCCTCGAGTCTGGTTGTCTGTCGATAGCGAAGAAGTGAAAGGCTTTATTTGCGCCCAGGCCGACAATTCATGTTTTGTATAAATATCAATTTAAGGCTACCTCACAGAAATATTCAATACCGCGTCTGCGCACTGCCAGCCAACAAGCACCAGCAACAACTTGCAGTTACAACACCAGCTGCGTTCCAAAATTACAAAATTCCTGCGACGAACAAAGCGCACAATTCGCGCAATCCGCCGCAGTTTCACTCACTTCTTCCAATATTCCGATCATGCTTTGCAAGCTTCCAATCTACTGCCGTGACATTTTCGTCTGGCCAAGAGAAGAGCAGGAAGCTTCGATAAATTAAAAACAATTTATTATTTAAAGAAGCTTAGTGCTGTATTCCACACTGATGGTGGGCATTGAGGTGAAGAGGACAAGAAAAATTATTTATAATGTTATAAAAGTGAAATGAGGAAGCAGCTGCACTTGTTGCAGGAAAGTTGAAAAGCAGCAAAATGCACAATAAGAACATCTCTTTTCCCTGCAGGAAGCCTATTGATTCTTTGCTTTTCCAATCTTGCAGCAATCTTGCACTGCATTGAACCTTTAAAATTAAATTATTGTGGCAACAATCTAAATAAAGTGAATAGAGTCCATGTCTTTGCGAATGCAGGTCGAGAGAATGTGCATCTGGCAGGAAAAAAGTGAATGCAGCGAATGTGTGATCTCGTAATACACTGCGGCGCACTTTGGCTCCATGGCGGGGATAATTGGGGGGCACCAACCGCCCGCACCGACGTCCTTGTCAAGGCTAGCCACAACTGCACACTGACTTAAGTAGCTAAGGCAGGCTAAAGTAATCTATGTGAATATTAGAGTGTTTCAAAAATGGAGAATTTAACTTTTCTTACTCAATTAACTTGCGGACGTAATTGAAATTTATTCTAGTGGGAATAAAAGAAATGATTCCTTGTCGGTTGACGATGAAAAACAGTTCTCCAACGAAATCAGGTTCCATATACATACCATTATAAATCAATACCAGACATTTGCCAGATTATCAAAAACATTTAAAACTTGGGCTTCTTGCAATTCGCGCGTTGCAATTTGATTTCGATTTCAACCTTTGCTTGCAAATTCCAATTACTCAAGTCTGTACTACCAATCGGTGCTTGAACGGAATGTCCGTTTTTGCAAAAACACTCAATATAATCTAGCGTAAAACCGGAAACCAATATTATCCATCTGCGAAGCACAACATTTTAACGAGTATATTGCTAGTTACTGCATAGCTATAGAAGCTATTAAAACTTTAAAACAAAAATAAGATTTTCAAACGCAAACGCATTGTGCACATACCGAAAATAACAAAACCACAATCACTTCACCTGCATGCCATTATTTTCTTTATTACACCTTTATATTGTTTCTAGCAATTTTTGCGACGTAGTTCTGTGAGGATATACAGCTGGCTTAATTATTTACCTATTTACACCAATCAACTGCATCAATTGCCCTTTGCTCAAGTGCCGTTATGTCAAACGCAAATCGAGAAAAAACAATCCAAGAGTAACCTTCACATTTCTCGTCGATTTACTTTTGATCGACATATGTCGCTCGCCTGCCAGCGATTATAATTCACCCATGATTACCATTGATTAAAATAGGTATCCTTGAGATGGCACATTGCAGCGCGAAACAATGTTATTAATTTATACCGTGCTAGAACCACGAAAACCGATAGGTAATTATCGTTTACCTTGCCCATGCGGTTGAGCACTCTTTGGTTGGAATACTTGCACTGCTGTCTGTATTGATTATCCTTTAAACTTGAATAGATGAAATATGTTACGAGGACTGTGTGAAATGTGTATGAAAATACAAAGAGGTATATGTGGTTGATATGTGATTAGAAATGTAATTAAATTGAGTTTTGTTTTTTAATGTTTGGATGGGATTGACGAAGAAGATTTTCGTGCAGTTAAAATGGAGTTTTACTATATCTCTTGTTGTGTGTAGGACTTTGCAGGAGTCCCTGGATTGCCTAGCAACGAGACGACAGCCTGTTGGTGCCTCCTTGACCTACTTAAAACGATGATATTCAGTTACCGAAAGACAATCTTCATTCTCATCAAACGCTGCCAACAACGTTCGTTTGTTCTTGACTCTTCCTGGTAACCATGCACCTCCTGGGCGTCTGCTGTCTCTGCTCCTTGCCACGCTTAGTGGCTGCGCAATCGGCGTCGGATGCTTTTTTGTGCAATTTGTGCAAAGCGGGCGCGTGAACAGAGATTGTCGCAAATGTACGAGAAATGTCAAGGCTGGTCGGTCGCAAAAGATCTCTGCGGAGAGCTCCGGTTCGCGCACCAGTCGATAGTGAAAGTGTGCGGTAAGCCGGCTCGCCAGAAGAGTGAATAAACGCAAAACACGACCAGATATGCGCCGCATGCTGCCTTGCCACTCGATGTTATTTACACATCGCTGGTTTTACTGAAGCTTGATCGAAACTTGCTTTTATTGCAGCACTAAAAACTGCAACGCTAGCGGAAACCTATAAATCATACATCATTTAGATTATAGATATCAAATGCAATGCATTTTATTAGAAGATGGGTGCTCGCGATTTGCAAGTGACACAAGTGGGGTACGTGAACCGCCCTGTATTTGCCTCTGGAAGACTGAGAATTGGCACAGTACCAACCGCACTGTTGCACCGCATATTTTATTTTCTTATAACTTAGATAAATGCTTGCAATATAATACATGTTATCTATATTCATGTTTTAGCGTTTCCATTTCGCTATATTTCGCTACCTTATCGTTAAGTGCGCAATAACAGCAATAAAAGCAATAAAATGCTGTGCTACAATGTCTGCACACGACATCGTCCCGCGGTAGCAGTACGTTTCCTTCCATGTCCGTCCATTTTCCTCCACTTACCTGGCAGCAATATAATTCAATATTAATATCTCTAACTACTCAATTATCAGCTACCAACAGCCAACATGAACCATGTCCTATCCGAATCGTCTCATTGTCCCCATTGTGTGGAAGTGGCACGTACCTCGGTTGGATGCCACGTTGTTTTTGATCGATTCTTTATTAATTAGAAGCTAACCGTAAATGCTCTATGACCATAGGAACGTACGTTACATACAGCGGCGAATGAGGTTATTGTACCAAATAGCAATTGTGTAACAGTGTGGCGGCGAGCGGTACGGCGCACTTTTCCTCTCTCGGTTTCTCTCGACCGAAGCCGCGAGGCGTTAATTTATTGAAATATGTAAATTGGCAACTATTGTATGAGGCAATACGGTTGCTATGGATGCCGGCACAACTGGAACATTATTGGTAAAACCGCCGAATCAAGTGTTTGATAGAAGCGGCAAAAATATGATTACTAAATTTCTATAGTCTACAATTTCCCGAATCTTGTCCCATTTTATGCCTCTGCATCAACTGTCGTCAACTGAAAAGTTCCCACAACCATGAGAAACTAAATGATATTGTGCACTGCTGCTCTGCAATAAACATAAAATAATAATATTGTTCAAAATAAAATATCCATCTCACTCTGCTGCATGCTGAATAAATAAAGCCATTGAATGGCAAGCTTATCGCAAAGCGACAGCAAATGGAATCGATCGTTGGGAGAACTGTTCCAGATTTACGCGGTTTAATTTGGCGAAGAGTGGAAACAATTCGTCGACTGTCGAATAACTCATCAGATTTGACTAGCGTACAATTGAATAGGGTGATTTGTGGCAATTGCCATCCGAGCACAAATTGTTGCTTTTCTCATAACTCCAGAGACACGGCAATGGATTCTAATTGGCCCTGGCTCTTGGTTGCCATTGTATTAATACTCATATCATACCATCGGAAACACCCGCTTGGAGATAGTTAAATAAATTAGTAATTAGTGATTCTAGTAGACCAAGGTTGCTTGGGTGTGGTACGCAAACAAACAAAACACACGCGGATTGTAGAATAAAACGTTCTTCTCATCATGAATGCCGAGCAAATCGCACGCGCTGTTGCCTCAATGCACATTTCGAAAATCACGATGTATAACGCAGCATAATCAACAACAACAACGAAGTAAATTGTAATTTTCCATCACCCCACGGGGCATTAATCGGTAGACGGAAATACTTCTGCATACTTCTACCTACATGGTAGGTTAGAATTTTATTTTTCCGTGGAAAATTCATTAAATGATAATCTCATGCGAAGTGTTTCCTAAATTCACATCATTACAATACAAGAATGCGAGAATGTTTTCACTCTGCTTCTCTTCCTAGCAGACTGAATAGGATTGATTAATCTCTCTGATTTAAGTGACTGTTAATTAAATTTTGGTCTCTTTGTTGTAACCTTGAGCTGCTACTTGATTGTACTAATATTGTCATGCTTTGATTGCCATCGCGTCGATCCTTGAACTGATTTTCAATATTACGTCAATTACTTAGCTACAGGGTGATTGCCAAATTACCATATAAGCATTCTGTTTTCAACTCAGACCTCTTCATCATATTCTATTGGCTTTTTCAGTTTCCAAGCTATTTCTTGATTGACTAATGTGTTGGTTGCCAGAACTTATAAAGGGAATTTATTGCTTTGAGGAGTTTTACTTGGAGGTATTTCGGGATTGGAGAGTATCTGTTGATTGAAGAATGTTAATATTAGCAATAGCGAATTCGCTGGGTCCCAGCAAATGAGTTCGCAGCATGCGCATGCCAATGAGCCACATGTGTGGGGCACTAAACGCAATTCGATTGATGCGCCACGAGCTTATTAGCGAGTAATTGTTTCGAGGCGTTCGTCCGATTCGACTTAACTCGAAATCAATCGCGGCCGGAATTTAGTGGTTTTCCTTCAGCTCGACCGGCTTGCATTGCTCCATTGGGTTTGATATTTCATATTTATTTGGAGAGAAAGGAACATGGCGTGAATGTGAGTACAATCAGGCGGCGATTAGTTAAAATATATAGTTGCAGCATCCATTTTAGCGTTTGGACCAATTGCATTGCTAATTAACAAGAATACAAGTTTGAGATAGAAAAGTTTAAGATATAAAACCAAAAAGATCTAATTGGAATTCGCATTGAAAGGGCAATAGAATGGATTTAAGAGTATTATTATTCATCATTATTGGTGAGTGTTTAATTGTATTTTTTGATAAAAGGTAATGTGAGAGTACTGGCGCCATGAAGTCAGCGCATTAATCAATTGTCAATTCCTGCTTGATTTACATTACCGCGCGTCAATTTTCGGGTGCTCATCTATAAATTTAGTACGGCAAATACTTACAGAAATTATACTATTGCATTGTTCTGAATACCATGATTAGGTTTTTTTGTTCCTTCTCATAACAAAGTGATTATTTTCGAATGAACGAAATAATAATTGTAATCCAAATATGTGATCTGGTTTTGAGAGACTGGCCTTTTAATGGGCAAATAAGTAAGGTATCATTTTTGAAATATCCAATATTTCATCTCAGACCCATTCAATTTCTTTCTCTAGCTAGATTTAAGGTACTTTAATCTATGTTTTCGAAGTTTGAACAGTAAATTGTTCTTCCAGTAGCGTTGTTAGAAAGCTTTACCCTGGCTGCCCCACCAAGGGATATGTCGGGAGGCATTAATTGCTTTGGAGACCCTTGTGACTTCCACTCAGGGCCTGTTTGTGTCGTTGATGATTCCGGTGTCCCCATGACATTTTCTAGTCGTTGTATGGCTGAGATATCGCATTGTCGCTTGGGAATTTGTAAGTATTCAACGAGTCAATTTAAAAAAAAAAAGTTAAATTGTTTATTTTAGATTATGCAATTGTCAAATATGGAGAATGTTAACCATCATACCAGTTATTTCAATCCGACGCGAAAGAGATGATGTTAATGCCTTTTTGTTGAAAATGTTTAAGCCGCTTTTTAGTTACACTAGAAGGAGTCTAACCAATAAAAATGTAGCCGAAGTTGTAATTTTTAACGAAATAAAATAGCTGTAGAGTGCATAGTTCATGCAAATCATAAAAAGGGAGTCATTTTTTTTTTACAAATCAACTGAAAACATTAATGAGAAACCATATCAGTTAGATTACTCTACTAAACCGAGGTGCAATTCGATAGGACTACGTAAAAGCTGCTTTAGCTCGACTAGAAGTGTGTTGATTGCCTAAACATCCGGTGTTTTGTTGTGCCATTTGTGCGGTAAATATTTCCACGAAAAAACCTAACGACTCTTATATCTTATCATCGCCCAAGTGGACGGCTAGTTTCGTGAAAATAACAAGACAAGAGTGTCGATCACTGGCTGGGTTATTTGCCATTATCACTTCCACCGAAATAGATTAAAGCAATTAATGGCCCATCAAGAAAAACAATGTTATATATTCCGTATAACCAAAATATATTTTTGCTAGTATGGCTCCAGGTTAGAAATCGAATTAACAACCAAAACAATAAAAATGTTTAGTATTCCATAAGGTCTTTAATTCCCTGCAAACATCGCCATTTGTCTGGCAGGTAAAAAGGCTCAAAGATATGTGGAAATGGAGTATCAAAACCAGTAACCCTACCGATTGGGGCTTCCAGGTTCAGGAAGCAATCTTTCTGAATGGTTGCTGCGATCTCAGCGCCAAACCCAGAGGTTAAAGGAGCTTCATGTGCGATAAGGGCACGTCCTGTTTTCTTTACAGACTGAAAGAAGGTCTCAAAAAGGTGTCAGAAAAAATCAGAAACAACGAGGAAGATAGTACAAGGACGTACCTCACAGACGGTTTCGCGATCCCATGGCATGATTGAAACGAGATCTATAACTTCACATGAGACATTCAGTTGTTCCTGGGCCATTTTTGCTACTTCCAGAAGAACAAACACTTGAGTACCCCATCCAATCAGGGTAACCTGAGATCCTATAAAAATATTACATGATATTTGCTAATACGTAAATGGTGTTTTAATTGATTTACCTTCTTTGAGCACGTCGGCTTTTCCAATGGGAAGTTCGTAATCTCCAATTGGGACTTCCTCAACTGCAGCTCGGTACAATGTCTTGGGTTCTAAAACCAAGCATGGGTCCGGTTCACGTACACTAGCTAAAAGCAGACCTTTTGCTTTGATAGGACCACGTGGGACTACAACCTATAAAGGCAATTTCAAGTAGAAATCAATATGCAATTTCCTTTTATGACAGGAGTTATTATTACTTTCATTCCGGGTGTATGGGCAAAATAAGCTTCCGGACTCTGCGAATGATAGAGCCCTCCATGGCCTACGGCCCCGCAAGGTGCACGCACAGTCAGGCTGCCGCAATTAAACTGATTTCCGCTTCTATATCGGCATTTCGCTGCCTCGTTTACCAACTGGAAATGCACTTGAATTAATCCACCAGCCACTTCGCCCTCTGCTACACACCTGATCGAAAGCAGGAAATATGTAATCCGCAAATTGAATCTCCGCAATTGCAGTCGAGCCCACATTTGCAACACCAATGCCAAATCCAATGATACCCTGCTCACAGAGAGGAGTGTTGAATACGCGGTCCTTCCCGTATTTGGCTTGGAGACCCATTGAGCACCGGAAGACTCCTCCGAAAGCTACATCTTCACCGAAAACCATTGCAGTGTCATCCGTTTTCAGTACAATGTCCATTGCATTGTTTATGGCTTGAAACATGTTCATCTTTTGTTTTTCTCCTAAAAGGAATGGAAATGGAATAGCCTATGCATAACTCACTTTGAAATGAGCGAGTTTGAGTAGAGTGCGCATGCGTAGAGCAAACGGAGCTCTTAAACCTAAAACACTGGCTCTATGACTGCTACAAACTTCAATTAACAATTTAGCGCATTATGCTCAATTGCCTTCCGTAAGTGCTTACCAGGTATGTCGCATTTCTGATCGGGTTGATAGTTGAAATGTGCTCGGTTTGTACACAGATTGTAGAGAATTCGTGCATTATGTTGGAACATATGACGACGCAGTTTGTTCAACGCCATTTTCGACGCAACGAGGCAACGACACTCGTCCCATGAAAGCAGCACTCGTTCTACTACCAGTTATCTACTGCCGCGATCTTGCTTGCGTACATGCGTTATGCGACGATACCACGTTGGAACAAACTCTTAACCAGGGGTCGGCAACCTACTGCTCGCGGGCCGCACACGGCCCAGCAACAATCTGTTACTAACAACAATCCGTAACTAGTATCATAAGTAGTCAGCCATGCAGCTTAGAAAGAGTTGGACACGAAAGGAAAGAGGTCTATGATGTAAACATTTTTTATTGGCTTTTATTTGCACAAAAATAGAAAATCTTCATCACTTTGAATCAATAATTCCCTTAAGTGTATTTACCTGCTCAAGAAGAGTTTTCTCCTTGACAGCTGCTCTCTGCAAGAGAACCTTTACCTTCTCCAGTAACTCAGTTTTGTATTGCAACTCCTCTTGAATTTGATGCAATTTTTTTTCAGCATCTCCAGCATCTCTAGGCTTTCCGCAGGGCAACTTCTTTTTTGCATTTAATTCCTTCTCCAAAGTTTCCACCCTGGCGACCTTATCATCATACTGCTGTTTAAGACGATTATATTCTTTATTAAAACGATCTCTCGAGGCCTGCAATTTTTTTCTCAGTGTGAAAATGAATATTGGGATTATAATTTTAAATTAAGATGATTACCGTTCTCTCTGTTATACCACCTTGCTTTGAATTCCCATTGGCAAGTCTTTTATTTTCTACCTGCAGTTTTTCCACCACTCTCTTCAGGGCTAGAACAGTGCGCTCTAGTTCAGAAACACGTCTAGACTCGGGAATTGAGTTGTCTTGAGGTATAGGGTCTGTCGTCGATGTTGATGAGTGCGATTTAACTAATTTAATGTAGCTACAAGCGGAAATTTAATTAAGAGTAGAAAGTTTATACGCTTTTTAGCCACGCAGATTATCTTGTTGGAAGCATAGAAAAGACTTTCTCTCCCATTTTCTCCCAAGTTGCATCTTGTCATGCATGTATTCAGTTAGTGTTCAACAACGTAGTGATGAACATGTGAAGTTTCTAATAGAATTGCAGAAGTGCTTACTTTTCTAAATAATTGATTTGTTCGCGAAGATGTGGTAGTTCATTGGATGACTTTTCTAAGTCTAAACGCATCTCGAGGTTTTCCGTTTCCAAACGAAGGTTTGTTTTGTGCAGTGTGGAGTTTGCATTCTGGACACGTTCCATCTCGGCGCGCATTTCTCCACCACCCTAGGGACAATCAGTAATTATTGCTGAACAAATAGAAAAGTGTGCACTATGATTATCCTCATTTTAGCCACATTTACACTCCTGATATACTTTTACTACCGTCATGCATTCCAATATTGGCCGTCTCGTGGAGTGCCTATTCTTCCCCCTTCTTTTCCCTTTGGTAACATGCGTCGAGTTGTCTTTCGGCACGAGAGTGTCAATGATAAAGTGTGTGAAATTTACAACGCAATGAAACACTCCGGATATAAATACGCCGGCATGTATTTCTTCTCTCGTAAGGTATTCTTGGCGATAGACCCAGTCCTAATCAAGGACATTCTCGGCAAAGACTTTAAACACTTCAACGATCGCGGGATTTATTACGACGAGGAGAACGACCCAGTGAGTGCACACTTGTTTTCATTAAGTGGCCCAAAATGGAAGAACTTGAGAAATAAATTAACGCCGGCTTTTACTCCCGGAAAGACCAAATATATGTTTGATTCAATGAAGAAGTGCGGGCAAGATATGGTCGCTCTCTTAGGACAACTGGTTAAGAATGACCAGAATGTGGAGATTAAAGATGTGTTAGCCCGTTTTACAACTGATGTGATTGGCTCTTGTGCGTTTGGGATAGAGTGTAATAGTCTGCATAATCCTAGAGCTGAGTTTCGGGAAATGGGCCGCAGGGCATTTACACAAACTCCCGGAGATGTGCTCAAGATGATTATCATTCGAAGTTGGCCGAAATTAGCCAAGTTCTTGAAATTGGGAGTGTTTGCACCTAATGTCTCAAAGTTCTTTCAACAAGTGGTTGAGGACACTGTTGAGTTTAGAGAGGCAAATAATGTAATACGTGCGGATTTTCTACAGTTGTTAATCCAGATGCGAAGTGAGGGTCGAGGTCTTACAATGAATGAAATTGCAGCGCAGGCTTTTATTTTCTTTCTCGCCGGCTTTGAGACGACTTCAACGACGATAAGCTTTGCCTTATTGGAGATGGCTTTCAATCCGGAAATACAACAAAAGGCGCGCGATGAGTTAGAAGAGGTACTAGGCAAACACGGAAATAAATTGACTTATGAAGCAGTTGGAAATTTACAATTTCTGGAAACTGTTGTACTAGGTAAATACCTGGCTGGGAAAGCAATTTGTTTACTTGCTGCTTTAATTCTATTGTGATGTGTTGCAGAATCATTACGTAAATATCCGCCTGCGCCCGTGTTTCTTCGAAAGTGTACCGAGAGATATAAAGTACCCGGGACAAATGTTTATGTGGAAAAGGGTCAATCAACGTTGATTCCTTGTATGGCGTTGCATAGAGATCCCGAATTTTTCCCAGAGCCGGAATTATTTGATCCTGACCGATTCAGTGAGAAGCGGAGGCATGAAATTAGGGATTTTGCGTTTTTGCCGTTTGGGGATGGACCTAGAATTTGCATTGGTAAAAGTGCACTAGTCAAAATTGAAGAGATAACTATGATTCTTGTTTGGTTTTAGGAATGCGGTTTGCAACTATTCAATCAAAATTAGCTTTGGCACAGGTTTTGCAGGAATATTCGTTTGGCTTGAGTAAAAAGACATTGTTACCTTTGAAAATGGAGACTAAAGGCATTATTTTAACTCCTATTGGAGGAATTTGGTTGGAATTTAAAAAATCACAAATGACTTTTTAATTGAATGATTTTAAGTGAAAATTGAAAATTGGGACGGTAGCATTTGATAATTGCTTTTTTTTGCTAAAATATTAAGTTACCTTTGCTGACATTTCCAAAATAGCAATCTTCCTCTCCTGGGCCTCCAACTTATCCTGCAACATAACCGAACTCAACGCTCCGGAATGATGCTGTTGTTGTTCCAATTTCCCCTTCAACGTGTCTACCTCCGCAATTAATTTCTGATTCTCTGCATTCAAAGTAGCATACATTATTGGGTTTATATCTTTTTCATTCCCGGCACCACCATATTCCTGTTTCCTCCCATCACTCTTGACATTCCTTAACCTCACCTCTAAATTGTGCTTCTCCCTTTCCAACCGCTCAATGAGCATCCGATAGTTGCAACAAGTCTGTTGCACTTTATCGCATTCCTCAGTCTTCTCACGCAGCTTAATCTTCATCTTCTCCGAACACTGCTGCCAATGTTTGAGCTTGTTCCACTTGTCAAAGTCTGCGCTGACTTTCGCTTTGTGCGCCTCGTTCAACGCCGCTTCTCGTTCTAGTTTTTCGCGGAGTTCAGTGACTTGCTTTTCTAGGGAGATGATTTTCCGGCTTTGTTGCTCCTTTGTAGGGCATGAATCTGTTCTGGCTGATAATACTGGACGCTTCATCAATTGCCCTTTAAGAGTGCGGATCTCTTCACGAGCGATTTTCTCACGACCCAGCAACTGTTCACAACGTTTCTTTAATATTTCTTGTTCTCGCAGAAGTATGTCTTTGATTTCCTCAAAGTTTTCCTCGTTTTTTTCGGGAAGAGGCTGGGATTTTTTGTTGAGTTCTCTCTAGGAATTATTTTAAGTCTTATATTATTGTTTATATTGCAAAGTTAAAAAGTACCGCACCTTTAATTGTCGTAGAGTAATAAGAAGCTCATGTATTTTATTGTCTTTATCCTTGAGTTCTTTTTCTATATTAGGACGTAAATCAACGATATCCTTCTTAAAACTATTGATGTACAACTGCAAAGTACTGACTTCATTTCGCCATTTTTCACATTCACTTTTATAAGCTTCCAATTCAGTTTTATGTCCTTCTTCCAGCCTAAAAAAGAATAACTTTAGTTGAACTCTGCACCAAACATAAAAATAGGAATATATCAACTGAATTCGTAATTCCTCTACGCTCTGCAGACGGTCATTCGAGAGAGTTCGCCATCTTACGCATTCTTCCCGACTGGATTGCAATTGCGTGCTTAGAGTGCTCACTGAGGTTTGCAACTCAGCAGTGAGCTTTTCCAAAGCGTGCACTTGCTGGATGTAGTAGTCGACTGCAACACGAGCTGGTTTCTCCTGAGGCCTAAATAATACAATTATTGTACTATAAGAGGTTTTTTGTTACTTCGAATTGTATACTGTTCTTGTTGAGTGAGTTGTCCTTGGAGTTGCTTCAGCTCTTCCTGGAATCTGGCAGCTGCTAGACTATGTTCATCCCGGTCTGTTTTCAGTAAAGATTGCAGATTGAATATGATGTGTTCCTTCTCGGAGATCGTTCTTTCGAGTAGGTGAATGTTTTCGGCATTTTTCGTATCTGCTTTAGACTGTTGCATTTCCAAAATGTGTTTTTCGTAGAAATTAATCTGGCTTTGTTTATCGCCCATTTGTTGACGCAATAAAGTGACAGTCATTTCTAATTCTAAATGTTTTTGTTTCAAACGCTGCAGGTCTTCTTTGTGGTGACATATTTCTTCTTCCTTTTCTTCTAAACTTTTTTTCAGTTTTTCACAATCTTCATTGATTCCAATTGCTCTGACATTCCCAACCAAAATAAAATCTGAATCCGCTTGTAATTGTCCAGTCTGAGTGGTACCGAAACTTTTCGCCACTGGGGCAATTTCCACCACATTTGTGCTGCCCATTCTCAATCGTTCTACATTCTTTGCCAACTGGTTTTGCTTTGCTTCCTTCTGGGAATCACATATTTCATTCAGACACAGCATCTGCAACAGTTCAGCTTCCAGTTGCGCAATTTGTTGCCCCTGTTCCTGTATCCGCGCGTGGGCCTGCCTCACTTGCATCTCTTTGAATTCCGTCTGCCGCCGATAACGTAATTCCTATAGAGAAAATCAATTAGCACCACTTAGAATCTCCTGCACACGCAGTTATAGCATACCTGCAGTTGTACATTGGTCTTCTCCAAGAACCATTTCTCCAATATTCTCGCCTGTGCATCTCCATCTCGAATCATCTCGTTGAGTTCATTCAGAACGTCTGTTTTTTTCTCTAGAGTTTCTTTTGTAAGTTGACAATCAAATTCAATTCGTTCGGTTCTTTCTAATGAGAGATAGATTAGTTTTTTATCATTTGCAATTGAAGCGATTTTATTCTGCAGCTTTTCTTGGGAAATGTAAGGAATATAGCCAAAGTAATGAGTGCGTTGTTGCTTGATAATACTCTTGAGATGACTGAAAACCAGAGAAATTTTTAAATTTAACATGCATTTAAATTGTTGTAATTTTGATGTAGAAAAGAACATGGCGCGACATCTCTTGTCTACATAATGATACATTTAGGATTAGAGAATTACAGATGTCGCACGTAATCTCCCCTGGTTAGCACTATTATATGTGTTTTGATATATGAATATGTTTGTTCCCGCGCTCGTCCTTCTTTGTTTAGGGGAGCAGAATGCACCAATGAACGTATAGTGAGGTCATTCATGCTGACACTTATAACTACCCGCACCCAGTGTAATTTCACTTGAGTGCAATTTTTGGAGGGTCTCTATACTTTTACAGAGGCCTTTTGATTCAAAAAAACTATTACCTGTTATTCTCTCTTAACGATTTTGTAGAATTCTGAAGGTTACTATTCTCCCTTTGAAGCCTTGCGATGTTAGCCTCCTCTTCCTCTCTTGCGCATTTTATTTCATAAGTAATCTCATCCATCTTCTTCCTCACTTCAGCTTCTGCAGTTCTAGCAAGAACAACGTCGCTAGACAATCTCGCAATCACAGCTTTATCATCTCCACTTGCTTGAAGATCAACTATCTGGTGTCTTAGGCTGTGCAATTCGGACTGATCAAGGTTAGAATAAAGTAGTTTAGACGCCATTTCTTTCTTTAACAAACTAAGTTCTTCGCCCAAGTTGATTAACTTGTCGGCCAACTGCTGATTTTCCGAATTAAAATCATCTCTTTCTTTTTGTACCTCTTTGAATTTTGAACCATCAACATAATGCATAATTTTGTCCTCGAGGACTTTGACTGATTCTTGTAGTAGCAAATTTTTCTGTATGAGATCCCCATTGAATTTCTGGTATTCCTGGTGACGTTCTTCAGACTTGGCAAGTTGTTCTTTGACTAGTTCATACAAACTGTTGGTATGGTCAGCACGTTGACGTTCGGTGGTTTGAGTAATTTCAGCTTGGGCTAGTTTTTTTCTGAGATTGTTATCATCGTCATTGAAAGTGGTACTTTTTAGTGACGCGAATTTATTGATTAAAACCGCTTTTTCTGTTTCCATCAAGGACATTGATTTTTTTAAGAGTTGTATTTCATTAGAGTTAACCTCTGAGATATTGTCTAGAGTTTGTAGAAGTTGTCTTTGCTTGATCAGAAGTTGGTCATAATCATTCTGAAGTTTAATCATATTCTCAGGAATGACTTCATTCAAATTACTACGTTCTAAGTGATTAACTTCAGCCAAAAGCAAAGAATTAATTGATTTTAGTTTATATTCCTTTTTGGTAAATTGCTGGTTTTGTTCTAAGAGTTCCGATTTCAATTTGTCAACCTCCTTTTTGTACCGTTTTTCTAGATTTTCTAGATACACTAATTTCCTATTGACAACTATTAATTTCTCAGTTGTTTCAACAATAATCCGATGTTTATCTTTTTCTGTGTCTGCACAACTCTCAATATCTTTGATAGCAAGTAATTGTTGTTTTAAAGTATCATACGCTGCATTAATCTCTCGGATTTGTTCTTCTTTCATAATCAAATCAGCTTCCCACTTGGTCTTCTCCTCAGTGTATTGATTATAAAGAACACAAATTTGTTCTTGAATCAAGAGGAATTCTTTCTTATAAGTCTCCAATTTGTCAACTAGTTTAACATTAGTCGAGTCATCAATTTTGTAATTTTTTAGAACGTTGATAAGGTGGTTGTTGAGATTAGCAATGGCAGCTGCATTTGAGATTTCCGAGTCTGTTGTTATGATTAAATGTGATGATTTCTCTTTGTAAATGTCTAACTCCTCCCTATAAGTTTTAAAGATAATTTATGAAGACTTTGATGAGAGGAAGATTTGTGAAGAAAAGTTTTTTTTTGTACCTGGCACTTCTAAGTTGATCCCGAAGGACATTATTACTTCCTTGAAGGGTGTGTACTTCAGCCTGCAGCCTCATAGCAGGATGATACCATCCAGAAACATGTTTGGCATCTAAAGCCATCAATAAATATTCTAAAGTGGTAGATCTAATCTCTTTTGGAGGGGTAACTACAAAATTCACATTCAAAGCAAAATTCTGAAATATTCTGAAGAATTCCAAGTTTATTATTACCTTGCTTATTTTTAATACTTTCCAATATTTCGTGTAAACCCTTTCGTAATGCATCATTTTCTTCCAGAAGTGTATTGTACTCTATTTCCACGGACTTTTCTTTTTCTGTATTCAATTTAAGAGATGTTTCTCTTAATTGAGAAACATTTATCTCCTGTCCTTCTAAAATAGGAGTCTCTCCCAAATCCAACAACTGGTCACTTAAGTTCGAAATATGTTTTGATAATTTCTGAACTTCGAGACGATACTGTAGTTTTTCTTCCTCACAAGTGTTTAGTTTTTGTTGCAAGTGCAGAAACTGTTTTTTTGTTTGTTTTTCCCTAAAATTAGCAGATTTTGTGCTTATAAAATCATCTTCTGTGAGACCTAGACGTTCCCTAAGTGACAGATTCTCTTTTTCCAGATTATCTGAGATTGATTGAAGTTTATTGCAGTTTACAACTAATTCTGATAGTTTCTTCTCTTTAATTCCTTTTTCGGATTTTATTTGATCGAGATCCTTTAAGAGGGTTTGAAGATCAGGCTTTTTAATTTGTTTAATTACTTCTTTTATCTAAAATATTCTGAGATAAAATTTGTAATCAATAAAAAACCTGTAGTTTACTTACATCATTTTCCTTTTCTTTAATGACTTTAGTATAGTATTCGATGTTAGTTGAAAGCTCCTGGCCTCTTTGATGTGCACTCTTTAACTGCTTTCTCAACTCCCTGCTCATAGAGTTCATTTTCTCACATTTCTTCCCAAAGTTATCTCGTTCTTTGCTAACCAATATTATGATTTGTGTAGACTTTAACATTTCCTTTGTAGCTTTTTCTATCTGTTTTTGTAAGCGAATTATAGTTGCTTCTCTTTCATCAAGAGTTTTCTGCAAGACTTTAAGTTGTGTTTCATCAATTGGCAGAGAGGAGACACTTCCAGCTGTCGATGGACGTTGAGGAAGAGCTTGGGAAGTGTTGAGATTTGATTTTAAATAGGATATTTCCTGGTTTTTAGCTTCGAGTACTTTCTGAAATGTTTTTGAAAGATGTTACAAGTTCCAAATACTTTTTTAAAAGTAAAATCTCATAAAATACCTTCCATTCATCAATCCTCTGATCTATTTCTTTTGCAAATTCGTCAAACTCTGTTTCTTTTGCTTCTTTCTCGCTGAGAAGGTCATCAATTTGTTGCTTGTAACCATTTGTTAAAAGTTGTGTTTTGTGAAGAGAATTCTCACTTTCATTAAGATGTAACTGAATAGTTCTATTTTGATTCATTAGAGATTCTATTTTGTCAGTAGCTTCTGATAAATCATCGCGAAGTGTGGATAAATGTGACCTGAGTTGTAAATTGTCACTTTCTACATTCTAAAATTAATTCATATTAATTTCAGAAGACATTTTTGATATGTTTATTGTTTAGTGATTAAAATATACTTCGATATCAGTCAATAGTTGAGATATTTGTGAATTCTTCTGCTGAACATTTTCCATCAAATGTTTCTGCTGATCTTTTACCGTCTCTGATATGTCGGAAGCACTATCATCTTTTAGCCCAGCTTGCCTTAACTCGTTCTGGAGATACACGCGTTCTTGTTCTAACATCCTTACGTTTTTCTTGAGTTGATCATTATCTTTTTTAGTTCCATCAAGAGTTTTTTGTAATTTGCGATATTTTAATTTTAAGTCCCTGTACTTCATGTTTTGCTCTAAAAAGAATTTTCATTTAATTATTTATGATTTGCATATTATTTAGAAAATAAAAGTCTAATGAAATACCATCATTATCATAAGATTTCTTTAATCTACTGCTTCTGTCATCCGATTCATGCGTCTCTTCTTCAGTTTGATTCATTGCTATTTCATCTAGCTCAGCAAGCAGAGCATCCACTTGTTCTGATTTGTACTTCATTATTTCTTGGCATAGATGCAATAGGGCAGAGTACTTTTTGGAGTCTAGTTTGTCTAGAGTGAAATCGTACCATGCAATTGTGTTAAGTAACTCATCTTTTCTGTTTTCTTCCAGGTCTTCTGCAGTAGTAGCCATTGAAAGAATGTAATTCCAATCCATTTTGTACCTTGTGGTACTGTTTCTTAGAAGATATAAAAGTGTGAAGTTCTTTTTGATCGGTAATACTTTAAATGAAATCGATAACTTTCATTAAAGTGATAGTAATGAAATTTTATTTGTTTGTATTTTTCAGGTGGGTTACTGAACGTTGCTAGGCAACATAAGCTGAGGTAATCAATACAGACAAAAACACTTTTAATAAAAGTTTTTGTTAATGGATTTATGAAGAAAATTATGTTTATTTGCGCCCCAAACACAATGGGGCGTCCTAAGTTTGGCAGGGGTGACCAAAAACATAATATTACAACATAAACAATTAATTATCTGCGTACCTATTGGCTTCCTGTAGTTGGGCCATACGTCAAAAGATGTGGAATAATTTATTACATCATATTCTCTTACTTAAAACGACCTTAGACCAGTCTTATGTTTGGCGGGGCTGGCCAAAAAACAATAAATAAAATGTTGTGTTTATCAGATATGTGTTATATATTGGTAATTAAGTTTCTTTTTAACTGATCTGTAGTAAATTTTCAGTTGTTGGTTGGCGTTGGAGGACAATAATAATACAAAATTCTCAACAATGGAATCCATGAAGCTCACTTTATCACTAGCTTCAAGCCCCCTATCTTCTGTATGCCGAGTTGTTCTGTTGGTGATCGCAGTTGTTTTAGAACTTCAAATTCTATTTGAATATGCTATAACTTTGCGCTTATCATATTTATTTATATTTTCTTTTAAAGCATTGACATATAAATAAGTCTTATGTTGATGTTTACTTTTTTTAACAATAAATACATCCGATGTTCTTTCCTCGCCAGTCGGTGGCGTGGCTTAGTAGTATGGTGCCAGGAGCTGTGACTTGTAGGTCCTGGTTTCGATTCCCGGCATGGGTTAAGTGGTTTTCCAGAAAATTCGGATAATTCCAAATTACATTGGGCTTATTTGGGTTCCCACCAAATCAATAAAGAGTTAAATAGGGTTCAAGTAAGGTAGGAAAATAAAAGAAATTAATAGAAGTTGTCGGAAGGACATTGAAGTTCTCAAAAAAGGAAAGATCGAATTTTTGATTTTTTTTAACGTGCCGTTTAAACAGCTACAAGAAGCTCGAGATCGGCTCAGTTACGATTTAGCCGCATTGCCACCGGCCCAGCCCCGCTTTCTGGCAGCGGAAATCCTCCAGGATTATTAGTTATAAACTCTCGGAAAATCCAGCTCATACGAGAAGGATGCCCACCCCCATCTCTTATCTAAAAAAACTACCCTAAAATTTTCCGAAAAGATTCGTTTGCTAATTAAAATAAAGAATGAAGAGATAATAAGAAACAATCGTTGTTATTGTTTGAGCGTACTGCAATCGTGCCGGATATACCGATACCGCACTTGACGTCCATTTCAAGTTACCGGTGGAAATATATATTACATTGACCACATATTACACCACCAGCAAGATTTGAACCCATGTCCTTCGAATGTGCACCTCGCTGTCACTGCTACAGTCAGACGGCTTACCGACTGCGCTATGGAGCAGGACGGAGGGCGGCTGTTAGAAGGAATTATTTATTTTGGAAGAATATCCCTCTGTATATCTAATATATGATTGAATATTGTTGAAGTCTGAAGACACATTTTTCAACTGATTAAACAACCGAGTAATACGCCCGCAATTCACGATTTTCTACAGCGTGTTACCAAAATGTACAAATATTAGTAAACTCAAAAAAAACTCAACTCTTCTTCTATCATCTGCTGTTTAGAATTATCAACTAGTATAAGTAATGCGCCCAAAAATTGTAAGTTTCCACAGCGTGTTTTCAAAATGAACAAAAACTAGCAATCTGTGAAGCTGATTTTCACCTATTTTCCAATTGTATTTGTATATTTTACAATTGAGAATGGGATAAAATAAATGTTCACCTCTTCTTCTATCATCTGACATAAGTAATTCTCTCAAAAATTATAATTTTCAACAGTATGTGGTGCCTTTCTAGCGCATATCAATCGTTTAAACAACCAGGAGTGACATTGAATGCAAGCTCAAGCTACCTTTTTAAACAATTAGTACACCTTGACTCTTTCTTGCAATTCCCAATTCTTTAAATGGCCGACTAGAACTCATAGACTGCTGTAATAAAAATAGTTCCAGAGTATTCAAAAATTACACCCATAAATATCAATCCATGACTCTATATAATTATTCAAATTACATGAATAATTTAATGCTTTTATTGGGTGAAATGATAGTCAACTGGTTGTATCCAATATTGCTTAATTTTTTTGCATAAATAAGTCAATAAATAAACACACTAAAATTCCTAACTATCAATTGTAACAACTATGATTACATTTCAAAGTAATGTACAGAAATTGAATAAGATAAAAATGTTCAACATCAATACAAGCAGTTCGGACTTCCTAGTCTATCAAAATACTGTTTTTACAATGATTGATCACTCACAAAACGGCATGGTAACAAATGCAGCTCACATGATACGTTCCAAAAAAATTCAGCTAGTATTGAATTGAATCGGTACAATTAGCCGACAATTCGCTCACAAATTGCGTTCGTAAATTCGGAACACTTTGCCTTGCCCCCTAGATCACCGGTGAGGTATTTTCCTTCAGCGATAGTATCATAACACGCCTGTTCAATCTTGGTAGCATGATTATTCAGTCCCATATACTTCAACATCATCACCGATGACAATAACAACGCGGTTGGGTTGGCTAAGTCCTTTCCCGCAATGTCAGGAGCAGTACCATGCACAGATTCAAATAATGCTCCGTTGATGCCAATATTGCCTGAAGGTGTAAGACCTAATCCTCCGACAAGACCAGCACACATGTCAGACAAGATATCACCATACAAATTAGGCATGACGAGGACATCATACTGGTGCGGGTCTTGCACCATGTTCAGGCACACAGTATCGAGGTACTTCTCCTCAAATTTAACTTGGGGGTACTTCTCGGCCATTTCACGACAACAGCGCAGGAAGAGACCGTCTGACATCCTCATAATGTTGGCTTTGTGAACCGCAGTGACCTTTGAGCGGTTGTTATCTCTGGCATATTGGAAAGCAAATTCGGCAACGCGACGCGAGGCTTCTTCGGTGATTAGTTTGATACTCTGCACTACACCATCGACAATTTCGTGCTCGATACCGGAGTATTCACCTTCAGTGTTCTCACGAATTGTTACAACGTTGACGTTATCATATAAAGTCTTGTATCTACAAACAAACATAAAAAATAACATTCAAATTGATTATAAATATCCAATAAACTCATCACATACCCTTCCAAACTTCTGCAAGGTCTTACATTAGCATACAAATCAAATTCCTTCCTCAATGCTAAATTTAAAGATCTGTGTCCTTTGCCAACTGGTGTCATCAATGGACCTTTGAGGCCAATTTTGTTACGATTGACTGAATCAATAGCAGCTTGTGGAATACCAAACCTTCCATCAGGCCCCTAAATGTATCAAAACATATCATTAAGAAAGTGTCACCAACATGAGCTTATCTCTGATTTACTTACCCTGACTGGTGTAACATCAACAGATTCCCACTCAATAGGCACATTTGCTGACTGGAAAATCTTCTGTACAGCTGCAGAAATCTCGGGTCCAATGCCATCACCAGGAATTAGTGTACATTTCCTTACTTCTGAGCTGTAGAGACGAGCATTGCCAGCATTGGCACTCACCTAAAACAGACAAGTAAAAAAGTGATCTGTCTAACCTTCAATTGAATTCGCCACTTAAGAAGATTACATAACAAGTGAATGCAAATTTAATGATAAATAAATCGCTAACACACTATTATCATAGAATTGCATTGATAAATAGTAATGACAAATTATGCACATCTGCATAAAACCTGGTGGATTGAAATTTTAAAGAGATTAATGTGGTGGTAAAGCTTGCTTGGTATATGTACTACTTACCAGATTTTTAAGTAGTCTATGGGCCATAACTTGTAGGAAAGTTGAAGAATAGTTAGCTATAATATGATATTAAGGCTGTATGCTGCACTAAAAATAGTAGGCCCTTTTAAAGACTAAAACTCGAAAATCCATGCAAAGTGTCAGATTGCGAACGTGGATCGCGTGCAGCGTGCGAGTGACGAAATTAGATTTGGTTGCGTGTTGGGCATGCGTACAAAGTATACATGCAAAATAGCAAAGAAGCATTAATAAAAAAAGATGTACAGGATTTCCTCATTATGGGAAGCTGAAATTGGACTGTAAATGAAAGCGATAACAAATAAAACACACTATTCGTATTGGTTCTGAAGATACGTTAAGTATAACGTTATCTCTTTGATTAGTTATTGCTTATCCGATGTATTGGTTGGTTAAATATTTGAAAATTATCTGTAACTGCATACAATAATTACTAAAAGTCAAAAACTAAATAGTTTTTATATAATTTAATTTTTTTAGGGTGGGCCACCATCTCATATCGAACTCAGAGAATATCAGCAAAGCTTATTACAAAGGACACTCTTCCTAACAGACAAGATAAATTCAAATTACTCTCCATGGAGATGACGTTCTGTCGAGTGTTCGTTTTAATAAATTGTAGTTGCCCATCAAAATATTGTTTAAATAAAAACGTCTCTACCAATTTCTATTTATCTTCTCATCATTTTATATATTTTCTTTCAATAAAAACTCAATCTCTTCAAAATGAATCCCATGTTGCAAAGACATTGCGCTAAATTTATTTACATTGTCCCGGACGGTCTGCGCGAATTAATGTCTGATATCTCCCGAGAAGTTATCAGAGAACAACCGGAGCAAGTCTACACATACATTGCAGACTACCTGGATGCGTTGATGATAACCAGAGAAAATGCTCGAAGTAAAAAAATGTCGCCGTTCGATAAGTATCCCACTAAATAAATAAACAATATACTTTCAGTCGCTGCAAAACTAGTGGACAGTATCTGTGAGATTGCTGAAACTACTGTAGAACTCCTACAACGAATAGGCCTTTCCCGTAATGAAGCAAATGAAATTGTTGCTGTAATCCAGAATACATTCCGGGCCTATCTAGATAGAAAGAAGAAACATGAACATTCCATGGAGATGCCTGGAGGTAACACTATATCAGTAAGGTATAAAAAGCATCAATAATATTGAATTATTCTAGAATTTGAAGATGTTGAAGCGCAAATCACATACAAAATAATAAACCAGTTAAATATTGATCCTGCGAAGGTAGAGGAAGCTTGTATCATTATTCAAACAGCTTGGAGAAACTTCAAAGAACGTCGAGATCGCGACAAACGAATGCTTGGTGGGATGGTAGATTGGCGAATTGCTGCTAAAAGTGCTATCATGTTGTACAGAAAAACAGGAGTTACCGCGTACGAAGCAAACAGGGCTGCTACCCTTATCAAAGCAGCTTACAAAGGTTATTATACTAGAAGGATAATGAAGCGATTATTGCACATGGGTCTTGATGAAGAGTCCATTGGAATAGACAGCACACTTTCTGAAACTAACCGCACTGAATTGTATGTTAGAAACACATTTCACATACCTTACTAATCCAATTGTCATTTAACTAGGGGCGAATTACCTGAATACTACAGTGGAGTGTTCTCTTTCGACGAAGAAGCATCCAGTTCCTCAGGTGACGAATATACTGAAGTAGCTGGAGAGGGTTATGAACCACACCATAAGAAAGCTCATAGAACTCATCGTAAGCATCACCCTACCCATTCTGCAAAACACTCAGAGACATCAACCAGTCCCAGTCCTATTCCATCTTCGACAAAAACAAGCAAAACTCAATCTACAAGTAAAAGGTCTAGTCAAGGTTCGTCCAAGAAGCGTATCTCCGAGGATCACCTACCAACCACTTCTGCAGATTTACTGAGTCCAGATGATCTACCCCATCTACACTCTGAAGGAGTGGAAGGAATGACTGATGTTACCGATGACACAAGCAAAATGATCCCTGGTTCCATCACAGATCAAGAAGAAACTGATGGTGGTGAAGGAGATGAATCTCCACATGAGGAGGAAGAAGCAGGTGATCAAGAAGCAGAAGTACCAGCCTCGAAACCAACTGCGGAAGTAGTTGAGGAAGCGGAACCTCTTCAGGAAGTTGAAGAACCTAAAGAGGAAGCTGTTGCTGAAGAAGAGGCCGTGGCGGAACCTCAGAAGATTGATGTTGTTGAAGAAGCAGCTACTGAACCACCAACAGGTAATTTTTTTGCAGGTTAATTACATGATAATTAAATTACATATTTGCAAAACTTTTAATAATAAAACAAACGTTTACAGGGAATGAAAATGAAAAAACAGAAGCCGATATTGAAAAACCTGATACTGAAGACGGTAATTAGATAATACATTTAAAAACAAATATTGAATAATTTTAGCAACCAATCAGGCCTTGAATAAATAAATTGTCACAATCGAACAATTCTTGTTGTATCTTTTTTAACTCGAGTGACAATTCTTCCTTGGAAGCGTTATTCTTGATTTTTAATTCTATCCTTGCACGAATAGATTCGAGAATGTCATCGCCTTTCTGTAAAGAAACTGCTAATATTGTCAAGTAAACATATAAAAATAAAAAAACCTACAGCAATTACGTCCATTCTTGCTAAGGGATCTAAGTGCTGAATCTTATTCAATCCATCCGCATGTTCCAACTCTCTTAAATATTCAGTAGCCAACTAAAAAAGAAATCAGGAATATTCTTTAATATTTCTTTAACAGTTTAAGTGCCTTACCTTTATAACTTTCTCCGGAAACTCCGCAACTTTGGCACATTGAATACCATAGCTCTTATCAGAAATCCCTTTTTTGATTGAATACAAAGGAGTGATAGAATTATCCGTTAAAATCATCGTGACATAATAATTGGAAACACACCGAATTTCACTCTCAAGTTGAGTAATCTCATGATAATGAGTAGCAAAAAGTGTGAACGCTTGGATTTCTTTTGCTAGATGTCTAAATGAATAATTACGGAATCAAGACATGGAAAAGTTATATAAAAAATGAACTCACTTTGCAACTGCCCACGCTATTCCACAGCCATCATAGGTCGATGTACCACGCCCCAATTCATCAATAATTACTAAAGAATTCTTTGTTGCGCACTGTAAAATTAATTCCATTAGCTTTTTTTCGAAATTAACAAGTAATCAAATTCGTCAGTGTTAGATACTACCACCATATACAATATTTTGCCTCAAAATTGGTGGTGTACCTTAAAGAGTTCTGCAGAAAGACAATCTATAAAGTGTCAGACTTCATAGTCAAATAATTGCCGAGCTAGTTAAAAAAGACGCTAAAATCTGACAGAAGCACGTGGTATTGTGACGTCACCCGCAAACTAAGCTCCGCTCCTTTGGACACATAGCCCCTAATTTCTAGTTTTTTGAATTTTGACCCAAACATAATGGCATACTTTAAAGAATGAATCACAAAGGTACCCTGGAAACTTTCAGTACCCGGAGTCAATTTATTACGGAATTAATTCAAAAAGTCGCTAAAATCTGACAGAAGCACGTGGTTGTGACGTCACCCGCAAACTAAGCTCCGCCCCTTTAGACATATACCCCCTAATTTCTACAGTTTTTAGAATTTTAACCCAAACTTGATGGCATACTTTAAAGAATGAATCACAAACGTACCCTAGAAACTTTCAGTTCCCGGAGTCAATTTATTACGGAATTAATTC
>JAODIE010020094.1:0-82242 GCA_027575565.1 Diploeciton nevermanni
ATATATATATATATATATATATATATATATATATATATATATATATATATATATATATATATATATATATGTATTAATTTTATTTCCTACTGTATTTGTAAGGATTCAACAAAATAAATAAATAATTCGCATAACTCAAACAAAAGTACATCTACTCGGAACTCGGTTTAGCGCGCTTCATTTTAACAATTAAAAGCAACTCATGACAAAAGCAAAGCATTCATGTGAGTTCCTTCTACAAAAAAATATAAGTTGTGATATTTACCAACTAATCAATTTCCAACGACAGAGATAAACGGTATATTCCAAATTAAATAACTTGCAATACAAACTTAAATATTTCTTAAATAATGAAAGATAAAAGAATTCCTCATTACATTAAAATTAGAGGATTTTTTCAAATAATTGATTTGTACAAAATGTTAATGTATTTGAAAAGTGTACTAAGTATATCCTACGGCTCGCGGGCCGTACACGGCCCCAAACAACCTTATGTATGGGTCGCCAAAATACGAACATAATTTAGGAAACAAACTTACTTGTTTTCTTTTTCTTTTTTTTTTTTTTTCGTCTGTTCAATTCATTTCTTACGCTGCTTGTTCTATTAATCAACGCTGAAATAAATTAGTCAACCTTTTGTCTTAGCAATCCTACACTAAATCAAACAAATTTCAATAAGCCCGCACCTAATTCAATTTTTTTCAAGGTATCAACCGAATCTTGTCAAACTTAAGAGTGGTTGCAACCAACATTTTTATTGCAAATTGGTAATAACAATAAGCAAGATAATATTTTAATGAAAATTGAAAAAGATATTTAAGTTTGAAAGGAAGAGAAGTTTGGAATGGAGTTTTAAAATAAACAGGATAGGAAATGTGCAAAAATATGAAGGAAACAATTATGTATTTTGATTCAAGGCCTGTCTGATATTTCAAATAATATTCAAATCAGGTTAATACATCGTTTATTTTTCCATTAGCATTCGGAAGTAAGGTTTATGGAAGCAATTGCCCATTTTGTGTATGTAACAGCCTCATCCAATTTCGATGGGTATTCGCTGTTAGCCGCCCCTTGCTGCGGGGAAGTCCTCCAACTCTCACTATTGTATAGGAACGTTGTGCGAAATGTGTATGGCTGCTTCACAATCGAGTTTATCCGCGCAGAGTATGCGCATGATAATATGCTCACTTGGTCTTTTCTTCTTTTTTCCATGTCACACGCGGAGCGCAGGAAGGAGTGCAGGATCCGCCAAGCGTATCTTCCATCAGCCGGCTGCTGCGGACGGGCACGCGGCGAGATGATCCCGACGGAAAGAAGGACTACACCATCGACGGCATCCTCGGAGGTAATTAATGCAAGTTTTCTCAAACGCCACCCCGCATTTTTCGTGCTTGTATTGCTTGAAAATGCGGTAAAAATCCGTTCAGACATCTACCAGCTCAAATCACAACATCGGGAGTGTTGATCCTTGAAATTTATTATTCCACGATGACGAATTGGCAATCATTGGAATATATGATGAAAGCACGCTCGAGCAGTCGCAAGAGAGTAAAAATCCGTCGCATTTGTTGTAATAAAGACGTTAAAACGCGAAAGCGAAGGATAACGCCGTCGGGCGGCTTCGATCGTTCCAAGACGTAAAAGAATCCTGTCGTAAAACTCATCTCATCGTCATAATGGCCTCTTCGCCGTATTCAATTTTATTCGTCGAGTTAAATTTCTATTATTGCAACGCTAAAAGAAAATTCTTTAAATTTGATTTTGTCTCGCGCCGACCAGAGTCACGTTTCCCTCATCTACATCTCAATATTCTTTCACCAACCTGTAAACAATTATGGAGCGTACCACTAATCGTGAAATGTATAAAGATGTAAACTAAATACATTTAGCTACTACCTCAGTAGAAGCAAAGTATGTATGCCCAGGTCGATAAATCCGTGCGCCTGTTGAACGTACGTTTGTCACGTCGCGCGAATAGTTAAGCGTTTGCACATTAATTAACAAAGTATTAGCCATCTAAAGCTGAATATATCCAGTGAACGCGCGGCTAGGAACTATTGTAGTTTTCTATTATGAAGCTACCTCAAATAAGGGCCTAGATAATCTCGGCACAAAGCTCATAGACGTAGTATATTAATTAAGCGCGTCCACCCCTCCGTTTGAATTACTTGCGGGTTGTTCATGAGGCCAGTCACTGCAACTTGTGCTATACACACTGAGGTGGATAAGGAATCGCTGGGAAGATAGCTGACGCGAAGACAAGTTGCCAAAATTGAAGTTGGGGAAACTTGGGTATGGATGAGAGTATTAGGTTAGTTTAGGTGCAATGATATTATAATAGGTATTAAAGTGGAAGTATCATAAACATTTTTGATTAAAGTTTCGATTGTGACAAGGTAATTCTAGAGTTTTGTTTTAAAAGTTTCTTTAGCCGGGAGAACAAAATTAATAAGACAACGTTTGACTGAGTAAATCACTTAGGGAAATTTAATTTGGATTCATCTTTAGCAAGAAAAAATTATGAATGAAGTAAATAAAAGAAATTCAAGATAGGAAGAACATTATAAGGCTGTTGAAAGTAGATTAATTTGACAGGAATGTCTTCAAAGAAATTGCTTAAATACAAGTCCTGCACTGAAAATAACTATTTTGTTATCATAATTAGGATTTGCTAAATCATGGCAATCCCATATTAGGGTTAAGCCTAATATAGAAAATTCAATTTAATTCAGTTTATTGTCATTTCCATTGAAAATTGAATTATTTCCAGGATAGTTTGACTTTTGTATTTTGATATCTTGTCAAGAAGAGAATTTAAAATGTTTAAGAATTTTACAATGCAAAATTAAGTATATAGTAAATTTAATATTCTTGCTCAGGAAACAATATTTGCTCGGAAGGGATCTCATGTGCTTAGTGAAACTAATAACGAAAGAATTTAATTAAAAAATTTTAATGAAAGTTATTTCAAAGTCTGTAGGTCGATCTACATTCCCCTTTCACTACCGTCACTTCGACAACTACCACCCCGAAAACAAAGAACATTGATTTTAAAATAAGTTTGATATAAACACAGCATTCGTCATTTGCCCACCCCCGCATCACCACCTTTGTGATTTCTTGTTGAAATGAAGTTTAGTTGAAAAGCTTTCAATTAGAAAACTAAGAATAGTATATAAGTATTAGGAAATTAAGTCAATCCGAACGTCTTTCTGAAATTTGCTATAATTGGATAAAACAAAAAACAAGAACTTTCATCACAAATCAATTAATTTTAAGCTAAACTGCGTTAGTAAACGTAAACAATTATTTCTTGTTATATTCATGGAATATTCGTATATGATTAACTTTTTTATTATATAACTGATTCTTATTAATCTTGCCTAGAAAAGAATTTTATATGCCAGAGACAAGTAGCAAGGAATTCCGTAGATTAGATAATAAATTAATTATTCCTATCTAGAAAATGACGATTTTAGTGAGGAAACTAAAAAAAACACTTCTCCAGATAATAAAGAAAACCTTATTTATAGTAAAGGAATTCAATGAAGTCATTTTTCCACAGAAGGACGACAATAAATGTTCAAGCTGATTTAATGAGTTTTCAAGAGAATCATGAAAATTTTGCAAATAAAAATAGCATCTTAGCAAACGAGTGAAGGCACCTGTCAAACGTCAACACAATAAGTCCACCCACGATGGATGATAAAATGAAGAGAGCGCACAGAAAATAATAACCGAACTAATTAAGTATCCCAATAACGCAAATGTTGAAATGAATTTTCTCCAGCCAATCACAATTACAGGCAGATTAATAACGCCATTGTCGAGTGAATCATTTATACACGGCAGCATTAAGCCGATTTACATATTTCCACGCTTGTTATGCGCGATAGAACATAATTGCTTTGTTGATTAAACATTCATTTATTATTCATAATTGGCGAAATTGGCATTATAATTAATCTGTCTAGATGATAGTAGAAATGAATTTAGTTGGCGTCTCTTGTAGCACAATAAAATTACATTATGTTCCGTTGCGAGGAAGTCCGCACGTTCGTCTCGACGCACGAAATGTTCGAATGAAATTAAACAAAACACCTGAGAAGACGACACCGGCCGCCAAGCGCGCAATGAGCCTCGAAGCGCGGTGGTAAGTCGACAGAGGAGGCCTGATCGGAGATAACTGCACTTGACACCCGCGACACCTTGACACCCATCAAACTTATTAATAATTTCACCATTCGGCGGCGCGATCTCGTAAAGCCAGCGCATGACAGTTGACATATACGCGGCTTCGGACAATAATCGAGAGCCAACATAAATCAAGGCAGCGTGTCATTAAATGCGATGCCGCTGCGTGGAAATGTGTTTGTTTTTTGTGTGGCGGCCGGCGGCATGATATGGCCGTCTCGTTAAAAGGGGATTTTCGTCTCTGTGTCCTGCGAAATGTTGGCGTGTAGAGGAATGTTATGTTCACTCTACACGCGAACAATTTCATATATGTATGACAATACTGTAATCGACAACAAAAATATACAGGGTGAACTATGGTGGTTCCTAGGAAATTCGCGAAAACTATTATTGAAACAAGAGTAACTGATTAGAGGATTTGATTGAGTTCGATTGTGTTGCCCGTGGAAATTAGATAAAGTAGTTTCAGCGTATGTATCATGTTAATGATACAATATTTATCGTTAGGTCGTAAAGTAGATTACTTATCTCTTATGCTCGCATTGAAAGGAATTGCCGCCGATAGAATTACGAAAATGCGAATTGAATTCTCTCGTTCACTAGTCGGGTCTGTAGTAGTATGGGCATCCTGCTACCTGTAAACTAGAATTGGGCGAACCATAAAAATGTAATATTATGGTGTACACATGTCTGAGCAAGATAATTTTACAACTAGGACGATACGTTTGAGTAAAGTACTAATTTTGTGCGAGTTGGTGGTTTAATACATACACGTTCATGGATCTGTATGCCCTTTTATTATGCCCAAATATGTGCAGGTTTTGCTCGACATAATCCTAAACCCACCCCTTATATCGAATATCAACTTTAGTTCCCAGTCAGTCCTAAGTAGGTTAAATTTGTTCCGGAATAGGCAATGCTACAAAATTCAGGTGAAAATCAGCAGTATTCGAAACCGTGTCTATCGAATGTACGCCTCGTTGTAGAAACTTATAAAATTGAAGTTAGTTGGACACTTATATTTTAGTCAATTGAAATTGAGCAAAACTTTTATAATGTCTGTTATCTTCCAAGTCGGTTCAAATTTAATACCTTAATGGAACATATCGATAAAAATTATTTTCATAATTATAAAACGTTTCTAGGTCACATTGAATCTCTACGTTTAATCAGCCTATCGGTTTATTCAGAAATGGACGTAAAATTGCTTTCAAAAATTGATTATATGACTACTTTATAGAGAGTTATGCTATTAATTGATGATAGCTAAATGTGCAAAATTATTTTATGAAATATCTGTCCTGATTTTCAGTTAAAGTTACGATAATTTTTGAATTTGTACTAACGTTTAGTTGCAACTTATTGAATTGTTCCCATCAAGAGAAAAACAAGTAAATTACCCAATAATCGCCAAGATTTACGCGAACACGCGCTCATGCTCAGATTATCAATTGCACCTGTGGCTACTGGATCATAAAGCGCTAAAACGTGATTTCCTCCGAATAAGCATACTTTATGTAACAAAAATCATCATACATGTAGTCACGTGGCGCACTGTAGCAAGGTATCGAGCGGGAGTGAAAAATGGGTGGAAAGCGTAATCTGATGTCATAATTTTGTGGAGGAAAATCATTCCACAGATTTTCCTCTAAGATAATTTTTTAATTGAGTTCCATTTTTATGGGTAAGCGCAGAAATGCAGAATATGCCGAATACATAATTGAAGAAAAGATATATAAGGATGCTAAAGATTCTTGAACGTATTAACGTCTTATTATTTTTCAAATACCGCCAAAACTATAGTATCCTGAATATATTTAGCAGATTTTAATTCATTGTTCGTTTCATGGTCGATTTCAATCAATTTTAAATTTTGGTGACTACTGGAACAAAAATTCAGTTATCTCGTAGAGTTGATTGAAACAAATGACTTCAATGCTCGCAATTCATTTGATATGGTTTCTTAACTAACAATAAACAACAATTTAATTCCAAACAAAGAATTTACACTTAAGTAATGCTTAAGTGTTTCATATTTCTATGTGTTGGGTGTTCGTTGATTACTTTAATTTTCTATTACAGAACAGAGCCAACAATATAAATCGTATTGTATTCGATAATAATAACATGAATAAAAGGATCTTTTTCGATGGTGCAATTAAGAATTTCATTCATCAAGATGATTATGAAAGTACTTACTAAAGTTGCATAATAATTTACGATTGAAAATGAAATTGTCCTGTAATAATAATGCCCAGATATAGTCTACTTGGGTTTTAGAATATTAATTGAATTTGTTATTAATAATTATTACACAAGATCAACATAATTTAGTCGATATAACAACTCAACATTTATTTAATATTAAATTTAATTTATCTTAAAAGATATTTTTCTTCTTTGCTCGAATATTTAATTAGATTAACGGACTTTCCTATATAATATAATTTGTTATGTTTACTGCAAGCATGCCAATTTACCGACACCGTACTTGACCTTCTCTAGTTCATTATACTGCATCAATTACCAGAGTTACTAGCACTTCTTGAAACTGGATTGTAGGGGAGTACATATCATTTAGGACGTACCCCTAGCAGGATTTGAAGTCGTGCCTCCCATAATAATATGCACCTCACTGTCACTGATGCAGTGAGACGGCTTACCGACTGGGCTACGGAGCGGGGACATAATATAATTAATATTTAAAATATTGCTTACTTTTTGGAGACACATACTTTCTGCTTAATTGAATAGTTTGGGAATGTTGAATTGAAAAAGCAGAAAGTATTAATGAATGTCGAAATCCGCTTTGTAATTGTTTTCCTTAAATCTGAAATTGGATATTAAGCTTTGATAATGATTGCTAAAAATGACAGATTCTGTCTGCCTTTAAATGCAAATTTAACATTCAGCCGCAAAACATTTAACACCGCTCTCCGAACAAATGCGCTTCATTTTCTTGAGAGCAATTTTTGTTCCTCTTGCACTTGACTCTTTAAAACTCCAATCCAATGTCATTTAAGCAGCATAATCATTTGTTGTGGGTCGATTCCTCTCCAGACAGAGCGGCAACAGTCCCGCGTGCCGAAGACTTTTTGGCGGCACGTTTATGGCTTTTCTTTCAGTGTTTTCATGTTGGGTGTTTCGCTTCACTAGCCGGTTTCACACGCCTTCGTTCTGCGTCGGACGGGCCGCGCCGCCGGCCGCATGGAAGAATAGTGCAGCGGAAGAAATAAGCGGCAATAAGCGACGCGTTGCCGAAAAAGGAACGAGGTGCTCGTCATATATGTTAATGAGACAGATTATTAGCCACTCTCACACATCTATTATTATTCTGCGGTTTTGCGGCGTAAGTCCATTGTTTCGTCAGCAGGAGGCGGCGCGCCGCTCGCATGACTTCGGGGAGCGCTCTGCGTGCCTACAAGGCACCTACGTGAATAAATAAATTCTATAATTGCTTATTGTAAATGGCCGGCATTGTGGCGAGACAGTCTAATCTGCGCGCGTATTCAAGCCACGCGATATTTACATAGATATATGTTTAAAATTGGATATGCATGACGAGCATTAAATCGGCAACGCTGAAGAGCGAACCAAGTACACTGCTAAATGGAGTACTTACATCCGCCAAGCTGCGGCCTGGAACGTGTTGGGCTGGACAATAACAGAATTAGATTATTAGAATTAGATTGTATCGCAGGCGTTGCATGCACTGAATCAGGGAGCTTTCTTTTTCGACTTTGATTCAAATGATTAACGGATACGAGGTGTTTTTCACGCTGCATCAGCTGAATATGTTGCATTTTTTCGCGCACCCGCTCTCCTAGCCAGCGCGGAAATCGTCAACACCCGAAACACGCCCGCTAGCAAGCGTAAAACAACATGGAAAACCAGAGCGAATGTGGCTAACGAGGGTGCCGAACAGGCAATTTACCAATAAACCACACATTTGTCTCCGCTCATGATTTGCTCGCCGGCGGGGCTTCAAGCGGGTACTTTAAACGGCGGCGTTTGCTCCAGTTTCTTTGTGAAATTTAAGTCTTGCTCATCAATTTCGCGTCAGCGTCACGCTTCTTTGGCATTTCTTCGAACGATGCAATCAACTTGCGAGGGAGTGGTAATAGATTTTATTTCAGTTGCTTTTTTTAGTAGTGTTTTATGCATTTAGAATGGTTTTATTGCCATCACACTTTAGGAAATTTCGTGTGGAATACTTAAAAACACTGGATTATGTTGAAAATTGATTTATACGTTGGATTTGTCCATGAAAAATTAGGGAAAATTGATATTTTCTCCGAAAACAAGATTACGATCTCATTAAAGTCCATTAATAAACTCAAACAATAGTCAATTTCAACTTTTCGTGAATTAAAATTAATCCGAATCCGAAAAGGTTTATTCAATATAAATACGGTTGTCATAGATTGGGAATATGAATTCCACGCTAAGATTACATTTTACCCATATGCTTGATATGAAATTTAATAAAACCGCTTTATCCGGCACATTTCAATTAGTTTCTGTTGCTATAGAAAATATTTCATAAACATGCCCACATACAGGTTAATTAGAAGTTTGTGTAGGAATTTGTAGGATTTTCTTGCTAGGGAATGAAAATATAAAAGGATTAAAAAAAAAGTGGTTTTAACGTAAATATGTTTAAAGCGTTTGAAAAACATTTACTTCTATTGGCACGTTTAGTATTTGATTGTTTTAGAAAATGGGTCGGATTATATTAAAACTGGATTCCTTCATACCTTTCAATTAAAATAAATAACGAAAAAGCTATTACGGATACATTTATTCTTCCATTAATAATATTAGTTTAATTTGAAAATATTGATGCAAGGTAAATTTAAAGTTAATAAACTGAAAGCAAGTGTTTAATTAATATCGATTAAAGTTGAAATACCTTCGAGTACATATTTATAGCAGTAAATTAAAAACTGAATCAACAGGAAATTGAATGGATGTGTCTTTTTGTTCAAGTTAATTATATTGTTCAACAAATATCCGACTTTTTATTATTTTATATAGTAAATAATCCCGGAGCTGTTTGTTTATTTTATATTGGTTATTTCATCTTTTAGCATTTGCTGTGAATAATTATTAAAACTGATAGTTTTCTTTTATCCTGAAATTGTATTTGTTCATCTTACACCCGCGCAATGTTGATATTCTGAAAGTATTGGTTTATTAGGTTTATTATAGGTAACCATCAACAAGTCAAACAATACTCAATTCGAATTTTCCTATAACTCGCAAATTTAACGAAAAAAGTTTGTTTTAAAAGCAAACATTTTTGCCTTACTTGAGGCACTCTCATGAATTACCCAAAATATTTCACTCCTCAGTGCAATGTTTTTCTTCTCAAGATCCCCGGCACGTTTGATTTTTGACTCCTTCCTCGATCCGCAAAAGCAACAATTCGTCGGCACAAATTGTTTACTAGCACCCACACAATGCGAACAAAAGCATCAAACAGTGCGCATCTCATTTCCCGGTGTCTCCAGCCTGTGCATTTTCTCTTCGCCGTGATGCGACTTTTCTCCGCAATCCGCACAATGCGGTTCTGGGCCGGAAGATGTTTCGGCGAGGAGAGAGATGGTGGTAGGCTCTTAGTTTTGGAGGTTCGTTAAATGCCTGCGTAAGTCATCATCATTGTCGTAAGTCGACAGGCTGACAAACGTTCGACAAACTATTTCGACGCCGATCTGCCCTCTCGGCCTGCATGAGTATTGAAAGCGGTACGTTTGTCGCTCTTTGCCTGGATGCCGCACTCTCTTTTGGAGTTCGCCGACCACCTACATGCCCACGCATATCCCGGTTGTTGTCCCGACGTGTTCAGAGATGACATTTTCGATGCTCAATTTGCTGTGGCGTTTGTTGTGCGCCCATTCTTAGCTCACTTGTGTTATTATTCTGGTTGATATGTTGATGTTCTTTGGTGGTCACTACATTGTTGCAGATGAGCCGACAATTGCTCGCGCGACTTGGCAAACCTGCTTTGAAGTTTCCCAATCGTGCGACTAGGATAGCACTGTGATAGTCCCGTGTGCATCCTGGGCCACGTTGATTGTACAACTTCCGGGAAGACTGTGGCCGGTAATGACAAGTCCGGGCATTTGCGTGCGCGCTAAACCGCCGATCATATTTCAGTAGAACAATGTGTAGCTAATGGGAATTACCATGGTGCGAACGCATTCGGTCGGCGTTGGCCGCGGCGTCGTTTCTTCAGATGCCGACTGCCATGCCGCGCTAAATGGAATGAGGCTAAATTGTCGTGTTCGGGCCCGCTCGCGAAGCGGCGCTCGATTGCATCGGGACTTCTTTGGAAGTCATCCGAAACCATGAAATATTAGCCCCACGGCTTGGCGGACTCACCTAAATGTCCCTCAACGCGGTTAACTTGCGCTCACGCCTCGCACATTGCGGCGAATTGCGCGCCTCGCAATTGCCAATTGTTCTCTTGCGCGCATTCGTGCGTTCTTCACCGACGCGACCGGCGCGTACTTAACTGAATCTTAAGTATTGTTAAGTATTGTATTTATATTTGACACCGACGCACAATGGTCTATAAATCTACGTTTTCGGCGCATGCCGGCATCAATCGAGCTGCGATAATTCGGTCGAGGAGGCAAATTCAACGCGTCGCGAAACATCCGCGGAATTGCGACGCATCTTGTGCGGTGGTAAGAGATCACTTACCACAACTCGTCAATAAATCATTTACAATTGCTTGGAAAGTGCGCGTGTCTCGGCTGCGTCTCGTTTGGGTTTCGAGCGATGCGCAATTAATTAGAAACTGCTGGAAAGAAAGTCGGACGCGCACAAAACGAGAGTGGAAAGCAAAGCTGCGCCGATTCAAATTAGGTAGCAGTGCAGATTGATTGATGAATGTTTATTAATTCTCTCTGATTAACTCGCAATACGCAGGGGGGTATACTTATAAAGTCATTTAACATTTGAAATTAATGCAGCTAACTTCTCAGAAAAATTTGAAGAACTCTTAATTTCTGCATCCGTATATATTTGCATCAGTTATTCAAATCAGGTAGACATCATCAAGAAAAATCAACGAAAAGAGAATGATTGATAAATAGGCACTTATTAATTCTTCATGATAGACATTCAGTTAATTTAATTCCTCGCTGAGGAACGAAATGAGTGCTAATTTATTAGTTGTAATGAATTCTTCTCCAACCGCGTTCGGGAGCTGAGGAGCAACAGAAAAATGATAATCGTATATCCGGGTGGGGGGGGGCGGTTGTGTGTGGGTTATTGCTGTAAAAGTGGACCCCCCGCTTCGCGGAGGGTAATAAAACAAAGTGAGGCGCGTATAAACTATACAAATTGTATCGCAGCAGCAACCAATAGGACATTCTAATTGAGTATTGATTAAATGCACGCATAGGTACGTGTCACCCAGCGTTCTCGAGCTTGCATCCGTAATCAATTCGATAGCGCGCGCATTCGAGAGCACGAAATCATATTCCAGGCGAACAATGCACGCGGCCTTAATACAACATGTGTGGGCCCACTGTGCTCCGTCTAATTGCCCGGCAAGGGGTCCGGCCTCCTCTCCGCCAGGACGTGCGCGCAAGGTAGAAATGATGGAGTAGGTGAAATAAAACGGAATGGAACGGCCGCGCCAAGGTGGCTGGCGAACGTTGATAAATATCGGCACTTAGTAGCAGTCGACGATGGAAGGACGAAGGAAGTCCTGTTCTGAAATCAAGCTTCAAAAAGGTCTACAGATACAAATGACTAATCACTAATAAACGCTCCAATGCAATCGGGTCGGGACGGGATGTGAAGTATTAACGTCGGAAGGTTTATCGAAGTTTAATTTAAATTATGTATAACTCGCTCGTGCAATTATTCGCTTATCACTCATCCCAGTGGGCTTGTGGCGGCGTTGAAAAACTGTGGGAAATTGATATTCACCTGTTTTGGTCCAACTCGATTAGTAAGGCGAAGAAAATCTTAATTTTCTTTCAGGGACTGATCCCCCTAGAAAAGGATCTGAAATCCGCAGGACTTTTCTATGACAGTTGAAATCTGTGTCATTCTAGAATTGCGAAAATGCAGATTTCATGTTTCTTAAATTAAGAAACAGGTTGGTTGAAAATTGAATATGACAAATTTTTTTTTAAGTTTCATTAGCCGAGCTAAGCCTCTTCCAGCATCCTGATGGATGGAGCGCAGTAAATTTAAAGTCCCATCCGAAATTCGGGCATCTTGGCTTATTCGGCGCTCATTTAAGGCATTAATAGGTGTTGTTGTCGTGTCGGAGTAACAAGTTGACAATGTCTCGCTGTCACATCGGCACAAGTGTCCAGGATGAGCATCTTAACAAATGTGCGTGGTCGAGGGCACACCGTACAGGTTGTAGAACACGGCGAGGAGGCCCTCGCAGCGCAATAAATCTAGCAGTGCGCGCAGAGGGTGGCCGATGCCGCCAAAGCGCGTCTGCACAATGAGTCGCATTGTTGTTCCCCTGACGACCGATGACACCGCCAAAGAGGCTCCTCTAACCCAGCCCGAAAACCGCACTCAAAATTTCACCGCGCTGAGCGCTATTAACGCAACGCATTTACAACCGGCGGACGTGCGTCTTGTTGTCACTCGTAAGCTGTGACTTAAGCTTTTGTCGCGCAGCGTGTGACACGCCGTAGGGTAGAAATAAGCGCGTGAATCCGAACGAAAGTGAGAAGTTTCCGGCTTACGACCGGGACGCCGATTTATTGTGGCAAATCGGGCCAGATTGCTGGCTTAAGCCGATATGGGGATGCTTTCCAATCTGATTAGTACGACCGGGCTTTATTAACAAATAAAAAAAAAAAAAGACCACGGAAATGTGACTTTCGTGACAGGTTGGCGGAGGTGAATGGAACGATTCTCTAGGTGACTGAGAACAGCACCAGAATGCGCGTTTACAGCCCGCTTGGAATTTCTTCATTAGGATTTTCGCGTTTCTCGCCGCGAGACTATTCCGAAACAATTGCGAAGCACGCCGCAAGGCAAAAGCCGCGCTCGCGTCTTTCTCTCCGGGTTATTTACAATATTGTAATTGTGTTGCGGCGGGCGACGTTTCATTAGAATTAAACTAAACGAAGCGGAGTTATAAAAGCATGGGCCACATGCACAAGAGCACCGCCGCACAGCCGCATCGCACACGCGGTCGTAAAAAAAGGCGGCGGCGATAAATTGGTTTGCGCGGCCCACGTCGCCTTGTGCCAATAATAATAAGCGCGACCGTTTTGCCAAAGCCGGCGAGCGACTCTCCGTTTGTCGCCGGCATCAAAGAGCCCGTGTTTCCAAACAATTTAATCGAACGCGCGCCGTCGTCGATTGGTTGGTTGCAGGCCGCGAAGACGAGAGCGATACCGAGTCCGAGCCGGGCATTCCCTTGAAGCGCAAGCAACGCAGGAGTCGCACTACCTTCAGCGGCGAGCAGCTGGAAGCTCTCGAGCGCGCCTTCGTCCGCACGCAGTATCCGGATGTGTACACCCGCGAGGAGCTGGCGCAGCAGACGGGCCTCCAGGAAGCGCGGATACAGGTATCTCAATCCTTCACACGCCGCTGACGCATCGACTAAGTGGATTGTTTGCTCTCAGGTGTGGTTCTCCAATCGCCGCGCGAGGCTGCGCAAGAACAGCAACGGGAATAGCGTCGCCGCCTCTCTAGCCCTCGCCTCCCTGCCCATCGGACAGATGCCGTCCCAGTACGACAACAACCAGCACGACTGGCGCAATGGCCACCAGTTTGCTGCCAACTACAATATGTTCCAGCAAATGCCCTACAACCAGTCCCATCACCAGGACGTCAACTCTCGCGACTACTCCGCGATCTTCGACGCCAACTATGCCATCGCCCACGCGCAAATGGCCCACGTGCAGATGCAGCATACGCAGCCTTCGCAGGGCAGCATGCCCAAAGAGGAGAAACCCGCCGAGATGAGTGATAACGTGTGGGACAAGGCGGCGTGGACGGCGCACCAGCACCAGCAGCAGCAGCTCAGCAATGAGAGCTTCGACTTCGCGCACCAGTCCGCCGCACATCCGCACCAGGGCCAGCAGTACAGTAAGAACTACTGGGCCTGAGGTACCGTACCTCGTAGTCGTCGCCGGGTACAGGGCACGCTAACGGCTATATAAACAATTTAGGCAAATTAGTTACTAAGTGCGGTAGGAAATAGTAAACAAGTGAAGTTTTGACGTGACGATTATTATGTTCTAGGTAGGTAATGTGTTTCAAACTCTAACTGACGCTAACGAACGAACATTGTACGGACTACAATCAATAAATCATATATGACATGCTTCTTATCCGTCCATTCATTCACCTGGCCGATCAACGGACGCCTTTCTTTGCTAGGTCTTGTAGACGAATTCCACTCCGGGCGACATCTAGGTAGAGATCAACCAAACAAACTCATACACATTTCTGTATTTTTTGGAGTCTACGCATTTTTTTTCCACACTTTATTTGACATATCGATATACTTCATTTGACACTAATTATTACAACTATATAGGTAATACGATTAATTAGATATAACTATATTTAAGTGTATATATTATGGTATAGATTTCTTTTTCAAATGTGTATAAATAAATAATATGAATAAATCCTTTCATTATTGTCACGAGTTTCGAATAGAGTACATTTATTTATTTATTATTGTCCGCAGATTTTTCCTTTGAATTTTGTAATAAGAATATTATTGTCTTATACAGCATTAAAATTTAGATGCTTCTTATTGTCCTCAAAGGAGTATCCAGATCCAGCCTTCAATCCAGCCTTCAAATGAGCAGTTAAGTCGCTTGCAGGAACAAATGCCTCAAGATCAATATCAATTCTGATTGTTTTATCCCGATCGGTCCGACGTTGACAACATCTGAGAACATTCCCATTGTTTTTTTCATTTCCTCGACATTTATTGAGGTAAGAGCGATCTATTTCTTGAAATCTCGGCATCTTCCTCGAGACGTTAACTTACGTCATCGGTATTCTGCTTATGAACAAGGAAGCCGATCAAATCAAATCACAGAATTGTAATGCCAAGTACGAACGAACAAAGAGACAATTTCACAACAAAGCGCAAAACAGCAGGAATATAAATACCAATTGGCCTCTAGACACTAAGTACTGCGAAATCTGGTTGAATATGATTAAAGTCAGACGGTCGAATTACTCGCGTTATTTAGTTTAAGTACCTTACGCATTACGATTATGTCTTTGATGTGATATTCTTGATTGATTTTTGATAACAAGTCACCGGGTTTTTGCTAGATATTGATTGGGTACGGCTGAACGCGCGTTGATTTGATTTGCTCTGAGTCCTAAACTAAATCCGGCAGATATGTCCACATTTCCCGTGCGATATCGTCTGCTAAGTGCAGTGGAAACAGATATGTATGTGTGCTTCAAATGAGTGATAATAACCAACCGGGTACTAGTGAACGCAAAAGAGATCGTTGATGTTGAGAGATTGATTTAGTGCTGTCTCTGTTGCAGCAGTTTGTCTACGAGGAGGGCCTTGTCGACGAGCGGCTGGACGAAGTAACGCTTCTCATTCTCAGCTAGGAAGTAGTCCTCGTCGAGCAGATCGTCTCCGCGGCCAGCCCGATGGCGCTTGGGGATTACTCGTAGTTGATTTTCGGCGAGGGCGTAGTCTTCGACTTGCCCATCTGGGGTAGGCGACCTGCGGAAGGAAAGAGTAAAAATGACTCTACGAGAGTGTGCGGAGAAGACGTAGAGAGTAGGTCACACATCTCGCAGGAATACGATGAGAAATTGATGTGAAAATAAGCTGCTATCTATCAAGGAAGTGTTGGCTTGAAGTTGATGACGTATGGCTAAACTCTAGGTGGTGTGGTGACATGTTGATGTACACACTCAGTCAATGTACAGTCAATGTGAGCATGAGAAAGTTATCTAGTTAGATGCAATAGGTTTGAACATTCCACATCAATTGCGTGAACAACATATTGGTCATGCCTGGGGATCTATTGGGAGGCTGTTGCGTGATAGCTCTATGGTGTTCTTGGTGTGAGCTACATCGGTATCTCTACACATCGATTAGGTGGAATTAAGAAACAAAAACAGCAAGAGTGAACGAACGTCTAAGAAAACGTTTAAGATTAGTAAACCTGCAATCGCAATCGTCATCATTGACCGAACGCCCTGACCGACTGAAACGGCGTATCTGCCGGAAGGCCGGCAGCCACCCCAGGCGCGCCAATGAACCTATGTGTCGTTTGTCAATCCTCGACACGTACGAGCGCGCCGCCGACTGCGGTCTGAACCAACCGCTCTTCGCCACTGAGCCTGATGAGACGCCGCGCGTTTGCATACAAAAATAAATTCAATTCGTACATGGGTTAGCTACGAATACTTTAAAATACGTCAGTGTGTGTGAGTGTGAATGGTCAAGCGTCATATTTGAAATATGCTGGCTTTCAACGTGGGAGCAGCGCATAGAGAAAATAGGGAGAGAAAATTGGGCAGAAAGCACTCACCGAGGAAGCGTTTATCTGGCGGATATTCGCCTGTCAAGCCTTTCATCAACTCCTCGTAATCCCTGACGTTCTGGTTCTGATAGACGGGCATGGCGAACTCGTCGCTGTAATAGTCGACGTCGCGCTTCACCCTCGCGCCCGGCGCAACTACGGAGCGCTTGAAGGGCGGCTTATAGCCGTTGGCCTTCGCCGCGCCGACGTTTCGCTTCTCGATGCCGTCCTCAGGTTCCTCCTGTTTGCCCATTGCCAGCGGCAATGCGTCGTCCAGATCGTACGAGCGGTCGTTAGGCCCGTGGATTTTGTCCTGTCGCAGGAGTGCAGCTACGTTACGCTTACCGTGCATGTAGCCATCTCGTGCCAACGCGGCTAGACTCCTCTTTCCTTCCACCAACCGCGAGTTCTTCATCAACGCACCCAGATACCTCTTCCCGTAGCTTGGCAGGCCGTAGGATTTAGCGACACTTTCCAAGTTGCGTTTCTCGTACAACTCATCGATCAACTCCTGCAGATCGCGTTTGCTGTGCAGCTCCCCATTCCGCGCCAACGACGAAATCCCGCGTTTGTCCTCATGCGCGTAGTTAGGAAGCTGCCCACTGCGCACCAGACTAGCCAGGCTGCGTTTATCCTGTTCTTCTTCTTGTTCTTGCTCGGAACTATCAGGGATGGTCCGGATATAGCCGCCTTTTGCTAGGGCCGCGAGATTTCTCTTCCCAGGGAGGTTGTCCCATCTTGCGAGGGATCCGATCGAGCGTTTATAACCCAACAGCTCATCTTCTATATCCTCCCGTTGTAGGGCATCGTAAAGCCGACGCACTATATCACGTCGTAGCGCTTGGGCATGAATGGAAGACTCGCTTTCGGGCGAAAAGATTTTCTCCAAGACGTTGCTGATTTCCTCATCCGATTGTGCATTTGTTTGCTGGAAGAAATACGAAAGCGTAAGGCCACAGTCTTGAGGTTTTAGTAAACTTTCTTGAATAATGCAAATAATTAACTTTCCCGCTTTATACAGATAAGTATTTACATCGATAAGTACTCTTCGAGGCGGGGCAAAGAATCCTCTCTTCCTCAACAAACGTCGCTTTTACATTATTCCAATATTATCCTCAAACAGCCTCCAGCTTTTGCCTGCGTTCATTTCATTCACTCTTTCTACATCTTGAAAATGTCGACTTTTTATGTAAAACAAACTTTCTGTCCCAAGCGCTCAGAAAGCAATCGAGAAAAGTTTTATTTCAAAGCTTCAAAGAACATCTCTAGAGCAATCTTGACACAAACCTAAACGTAATTCGAAAGGACTTACAAGAAAAGCTGACTCACTGATTACTTTCATTTAATTAATTATAATGTCTAGTATTGTATTAGAAGCAAGTCGCAGGACTAATGGAAGCGTTGCAGATTATTACGTGAACTACAAATTTGTGAAATTGAGTCAACCCTCCCGTTCACGACTATCATAACTCAACCGCCTATCGCATTAAAGAAAATTCCTCCTACGTCCTTTAAACCCTCTCCGAATAACGAGCTACATTCCGCCAAGTAATAGAAATTCTTATATATTTTTTCTCGTACAGTTGATACCGACCTAACCTTTTTCTTCTCATTGAAATGCGCAATTTTCCGCTGACTCGTGTTATTAAAATACAAACCGACACTTTAACTCCAAATACGGGGCGGCAATTAACGTCGCGCAACAATAACGTAATCAAAACCCTCCTGCACTGTGCGCCCGTGGCATAAATGCCTGCATCCATTGGTGCCTCCTATGGTATTTGGATTTTTGAAATGAACATTTCCCGGTTTCCCGGGGTATTAACGGCTAATCGATTGCGTTTCGATTGTTATTACAAACATGCGATATAGATGTCTTTGTTGTAATGGCATGATCCTAGCTACGAATTGGTTGCGAGCACGATATTGAATTTTCCTACTGTTTGTGTTTATTGTAATTTCTATTCTAGCATTATCACAGATAACGGCAATGGCAATTGATGCTGCCGACTGCAAATCGCAACAAGGGTGCAGCACTTTTAATATCTTGGATTCCAAGAAAGCAACAAGTCACTCCTTTTCCAATGTGGTCGTTAAATGCTAGACAATAATATTTCTAATTAAAATATGCCTATAAAATATTGTATAAACACGATTCGAGCATGATTGACCATTCTTCGCGGCGCGTTAAAAGTTAATTTATTCTGCAATTAATTACATTTCATTATGCATCCTTTCGCTTATTAAATTTTCGCGACGTCGACGGCGGTGACTCGCCCCACTCGTTTAGGTGTTTTTTTTTTCTGCCCGCGCCGAAGAATGAGATACGAAGACGACGGCGCCTGCAAGTGGTTCTTGCAAGAAACACAGGCGAATTATAAAGAACAAAAGACAAACAAACCGCGCGCCACGCGAACATTTATTCACGAAATTAATTTTGCGCCTCAAACAGCCGCATTAAGGAATTCCGCTGTTTTCTTTTTTTGGCACTAGCAAACGATGGCTTATTATTATTATTATTATTATTATTATTATTATTATTATTATTTAGTGAGCAGGGATTTTAATTGAAAACGATTGTCCTTGTGGTTTCCAAGTGGCGATTGACATTGAATAAAGCTTCTAATCGAATTCAATAAAATCCCCAAACGTCGTTGCGTTGAAGTTCAGTAAAGGATGTCACAGGAGTGGTTCATTGTGATAAAATTTAACAAACTGAATTAGCCTCATGCATGCATGACAATAATTTCCAGGCATTTCTTAAAATGGACATCTCTCTAAATTGCTCTTGAGGATGAGACTAAAAATGTGAAGGATGTTTACTCCTTCGGAGGAAATGGAAAATATGAGTAAGTAAGTGCGTTTGTTAATTAGCAGGCGATTGAGTTTAACCGACAGCGTTTTCAATTGTAATTACAATTAACGTTTGAAATTAACTGCGTGCTGCACGGCGCGCTTCGATTTGCAATCCTATTACGTGCACTCCACTTGGATAATTAAAAGCTCACACTGGTGGCGTGGCGGGCGGCGCCTTTAACCGAAATGCATTTGCATACTAATTACGAGTCCGAGACACAAGGGGGTTGCGAAAAAAAGGAACCAACACGGCCAATTAAAACCGCGCCGCGTCGGAAAAGCGAGACTTACCGCAATGCCACAGCACAATGCCAATACCACGAGGCTGAGTTGCAATAGTCCCATGCCAATGCCCTTCCCTTCGTCGGCGGCGCGTATGTCAAGAGTGTCTCCGGCGCTCGCTGGATGCTTCCTTCCTGCCCTCTAGGCTGTATCCCGACGACGCGCCCGCGTGTGAACTCTGCAGCTCGGCGCCCTCAACAAGTTTCCAGCGGCGCGATCGGTGGCGGCAGACGGCGGGAGCTGCGTAGCGGGAGCGGTGCGTGCACTGAGATCGTCGAGACGCCCAAACGTCGCTTTTATATAGCCCACCGTCCTGCCGGCGGCGCGCACGCCCGCGCGATGACGCGTCGCATTTCGCCCTTTTTCAGCGCCGCTGAAACTTGCACGGAAGGCCTTTCCGCGTGGCGGCGCCTGCACCAGTTGCGGTGAAAAATCGTCAGCGACGGGCGGCCTAATGGAAATCGAGATAAGGTCGTTACGCTCCACGACGAGGCCAGAGAAGGGCGAGGGAATGAGGAAATAACCTGCACCAACTGGTGTGCTATCTCGTAATTCAAAGGTTATTAACATATAGTGCAACATTTTTTATTGCGAGACACTTGATTTCAATTGCGGACTCATTAAGTTGATACGAAAATAAATGAACTTCACGAACTGCGAGCGTTTTTACATCCCCAATCCTATTTCTTTTTTACTCCTCATGCAGTTAGAAATACTTTTATTTTTACTATGACAATCATTTTTTATATCATAGAGGTGGAACACAGGGCACATTAAAGGGCTACTCTCCTTGGGAAATGATCTAAAATAATAACTATAACTAAGGTGAAATATAAATCCAAAATTTTCGAATTTTCAATTGTAGAAGGAACATAACTTAAATATGATTTCCCTATAAATAAATTTCTATCATAAGTAGGAATCTCGCGAGAAATTGTAATGATCTCATGCCATAAAATGTAATTAGAAACTATCTTAAATTACGATTTTTAGTTACTACCATCGAGGTGTCTTATTAAAACTGAGTAAATTTGTAGTAAATTTGATCTTCTTATTTGGAATAATTCTTTCGAAAATTACCAGTAAATGATTAGAAAACTCAATTTGCTTGCTAAAACGTGAGATTGTTCTATCCAACTCCAACTCTAAGCAGTTGATGCCGGTTTGCATTCAAGTGGAAAACGCGATAAGTTCGATACACTCCAGGAGAGTTCCAGAAAGGTTTCCTTGTAAAAATAAAGTCTCACATTTCCCAATGCCTCGTAATTCAACTGTAGTCACTATTATTAGTGTCGTATGATTCCCTGCCAATCGCAGCATTTCTTATGAAACGTCAATTAAAGTGATACATAAATCCGCGGTGTCTTGTTAGATAACGCATGTCGGTCTAGTGTTGCACTTATCGAAATGTTAATAAGAAGCAACGGGAATTTGCCGGTCTCCAATGGCACGCACGCACTTGCACGCGCTTGCTCGCACTTTACATTTTAACAGCTCCTCTCAATTAATTAGCTCAGGCGCAAATATTTGCGTCCAGTTATTTTTCTATGTAAACAATAGCCGTTTGAAGCGATAGTAGGTATAACGAGTGCGCGATTGTATGGCAATGCCTTGACGATTGTGCACCGATAGTCAATCGGCCTGCATTGCGTTTCTTTAATTAAAATATTCCTGATTATAATTAGATTTTTTAATGGCATTTGCATGCGCACGGCTAGCTGCACGGCCCACACATATCGACGGCGAGCTCGCGCGTTCAAAAAGCAAAACAATATTAACCGCGCTATCGGCGGCGAATAAATCGACTATTGTGTAGAATTTCAATAAGGATTGTCTTGCGGGCCGCCGGCTTGTTTTGCGCATTTCCACATTTTTCCCCGCGCGCTCTACTTCAATTCACTCCCCGTATTCGTGCTTAATGCCTGCTCGTAATCGACAAAAGGTGTAATCGCTAGAAAATATCAACAGGTTTACGAGTGCTGCAGTCGCAACAGGCTACGGGAAACTTCTCAATCTTGCGCGGTTCAGTTTCAGGCGCGGGAAATTAATATTCAGGATGCTATACTAACGCACAAAGACGAGAAGTAATTGAAGGAGTTGTACAAAATCGCGAAACTTTCTGACTAAACGTTGCAGGCCTTTGATAAATTATACGTTTCTTATTTATTTCTTTCATCTTTTTGCTTTATTAGCATTAGGCCCTTACAGGAAACTTGCTTCTGGAAAGTTTTACAATTTTTTACTCTTGCAAAATATACTTATTAATACTTTTATTCTGTGATAAAAAATGTAGACAATGCGTCTCATTTTTACATTGAAATATATCCTTTGTATCTTCAATATATACAGAAAACCAAAGAAGCCGAAAACAAATTAATATTTACTAAGTGTTATAGTTAAGTTTCATCTGCACATTTGCATTCTTTGTAATACCTTTGAATTCAACTTGTTTTGGGTTTTAATTGAATTTTGCGATAGTTTTCTCTTTTTATTTTATTTCCTCTAATTAAACATGGTGATTTTAATCTGTTTGCTATCATTGGTAAAGAAAGGAACGGTAAACAAAGAAATATCATTAAAGAAGTATGACGTGTTCCATATGAAATCTCTATAAAACAAAATAATCTCATATAATGATTAAGAGTAATTCAACTTTCTGGGGAAGCAGATTCAAATGCAAAGAAATATTCCTTACACGAGTATTCACTTTTGTGCTTTCATAACTGAGTCGTGAAAATTTCATCACAACTATGTACAAAACACAGAAGTGAGATAAATTAAATAGGTAGGAAAACATTTTTCGCTCATCGTTATAACTCTAGTGTACTACTAGGGGGGTACTTTAAATAAATCAATGTCAGTTTCGTTAAATACATGCAAAAATCTCCAGGATTTCTTGTTGTAAACAAGCTTTGTCATAAGAAATCAATTCTTTTAATAAATACTTATTTTCCTAATCTACTCCTTGCCAAAATCTGAGTGAATGTTATCTTCTCATGGAATAAATGAGAATATCAGGATAGTTTCAACATCAGTGATGATAACAAGTCCAAGAACATACTGTAGCATAGCTCGCTTCTTTTGTAACAAAGTTTGGCAATTTAGTTGATGTCCCACGGGGTTAGGGCACGGAAAATGTTGCTTTTTTTACAAGACAACGCCCCTAACAGTTTGCAAATAGAACATCATTAAGCTTTAGTGTACTTTGCAACGGCTGAAAATCTTGTCCGAAGACATTGGTTGTTATCAATCGAGATGTGTGCGCTATCTTATCATCCCGCATTTGCGATCCTACTAACGCAATCTTCTGCAGTCTTTGCAATCACAAGCAATTTCTACCCCCCACTTAGGAGCGTAATGAACGGCATGAGAAGCATGCATCACCACAAAAGAACGCCGGGCGCGTGGTCTAATAGACCCGGTAACCCGCAGAAAGAAAATAATCTCGCCGTTAACGGCACATGGCAAATCGTAAATAAGATTCAAACAGAAAACAATTCGAAATGCCGCCTCGGCCGCGTCGTGCATTACTCGCGTCTTTTACGATGCATAGTGGATTGATTTCAAGGCTGCACGTGTATAGTACCAGCGCAGCGTGCCACAAAAAATGTGCGCCAGCGTGCTTTTCATTAAGCGCGATATCTCGGCGACGCACGTTTTGCTTTTATATTGCGCGCCACGTTTTATTGCACGACGCGCGCGTATCGCGTGAGGCGTATGCACTTCCTATTTGTTTACGATAAACACTGCTGTTAATTTGTCGCGAACGGTGTGTCCAGTCTGCCGCCGACACTGCCGCCAGCCGGAAGCAACGGGGAGACCCAGGACGAAGCAAATTAAAGTTGCGTTAGGACGTGATACACCTCACAGCCGATTGTTGAGGTAAAAGGTAAAAAGCACAAAAGCACAAGCATCATCCAGTTTTGTTCAACGCACGTGGTGAGATGTGACTTTAACACCAGCGATAGTTGTAAGTGAAACCTAGTTATTTGCGAATAATCGTAACGAGCACTTCTATGCATGGAACGCATTAAGTGACACTCAGCAGTTTATTGTAATATCGCAAGAACATCAACACTCTGCAATGGGTAAATATCAACGCGTGGATTTTCGTAGCCGCAAAAGGACCTTTTGTAGTAGACATCTCCTGGTCAAATACGGCTTAAATTAATCTTGCACTCAGTAGTTTATTGCAATTAACAGTTTCTTAATGAAATTTAAAAAACACCACTTCAAATGACAAATTGCACTTCTCCTAGTAAATCAGGAATCTTAAAGAAGGCTGCTTAATATTAACATTTTCCAATTTCCCGATAAATTCCAAATATCTCAGCAATTTGTTGCAATATCACAATAACATTACAACAGCACTCTGCAATAAGCGTTTCAATTCGTAGTTTTTCAATTCCCAAAAAGGGCTTTTGATTTATACGTGACCAATGTGGAATCGCATGTCATTGCGAGTGTGAACGATTAATTGCTATGATGGATCGCTGGCTGCAATCCATAAAAATTGTTTTCCTAGGAAAACAATCAAATTACAAAACGTGGAATTGCTTTTTATTTACATTCGTAGTCAGCATTAATGTCCGCCTAGAATTATCATAACAATTGTGCTGTTTACACACGTATTAATAGCGATTATTCATTTGTACTACTTGGACATTAGCCGAGTTGAGTCAGTTAACAGTAATTATTATAGTAAAGTCTGTCAGCCATATACTCAGTTCAATATAAAATTAAACAAATTACTACAAAGCCATCTATAAAGTCCTCTATATTTACCTGCAGTGTAATATAATAGGGAGATACAAATTCTACTTTTGTTCGACACAATGCAAAAAAATATATCGTTATCGAGCAATGAAAAAAGCGTTGAAAATTCAAGAATTAATAATTACTTTAATTATTTTCATTGTGTTAAACAAAAATTATGCCAATTTTTTTTATACTTCTCTGCACATTAAGTTAACAGTGAGAAGAAGCAGTGCAAACAGAAGTAAATTGAAACGTTCACTTAACTAATTAACTCTGATTTCATATCATCATTGATCAAGGTAAGAAATGTAAATCGATGTTCTATTCAGTTCTTCATTTTCTTTCTCTCAATGCCTCTAACAGACTTGGGGCATTATCACAAGTTATTGATTGCTCGTTTTGCCACGGGCTACAACACACATTCATCCACCACCACGCTGCACGGGGGATATGCTGTGTCGCTGGATAAATCCGAGATGCTCGAATGTCGGAAACGAAGGGCGTTTGACAATCCTCAAGTATTACCGCACTACGGACTCCTCAGAACGTGTCAAATCCGTTCGTTGGCTTTATTCCTATATGTACGTTGTCGGAACGTGACTCCTCGATTCCCAGTTGAGCCCGAATGGGGAACTATGAATGGGAAATGAAATCGTGAATACATATATGAAAATGATTTTCCGGGATATTTACTGTAATCGCTGCTCCTATTCGTTGAGCAACATTTTCTTCTCCTGCAGGAAACAAAATTCTGGACGATCTGGATCCAGTCGAATTTACTAGGGCGCGAAATTGTCAATTTGTTATTTTGTCATTTTCCTATTTTATCCATGTCTTTAATCGGAAATCGTATGCGATTGGCTTTTTTGTTTCTTTCTGATGGAGTATTTCCAAAACATGTGACAGTGGAACAATGTATTATTGTATCATGTTTTGCATGTTGGCCTAAAGCCCGCGTTCCTGTTTGATCCCGCTTGGAATGCTCGTCCGAAATTCAATATAAACGTCGGATGTATTTCCTCCCCGCGCGTCGACTGCATTGGCGGCATACCAATGAGACTCCGCATCTATTTGCAACATATTTCAACAGGCTTCGCGATGACCCCACCGCCTCCTCGCGAAAAGCCGCGGGCCCACGAAAATAGAAAAACTTCCGCTAGGCGACAAAGTGAAAAGAAACAGGAATAGTTCGTGTTAGTTAATAATAATCGCTCTCCGCGATAAACCATTGAATATTCGTTGTGCGAGAATGACGCAATATTTGCGGCCTATGTTGATTTAAGGAGACTCAACTCAGCAGCGGTTTCATGTCCAACCCAGTGGCACAGCCCGCGGCTGCTGCGCAGCATTCAATTACTCTAATTAAACGTGTTTGAATAAGAACTCATTTAATATACAGTTTAGCAACGCATTAAAATGCAGGCGTTAAAGCACCGTGTCACAACACATTTACGTAATTTATTCATTTATTATTCTCCGTGCTCTTGTACCTGCTTGCTTTTAAAGTACACAGTACTTTCTTGCAGGACCAACAAGAATGCCGAACCATCTAAAGGCGCGAAAGGGATCGAGGAGGCAGTCCCATGAGGAGTCCTTGTTTGGCCTGGTTACCGAGAAGTTGGAAGCACCACAGTCATCTGAGGTGGTCTTCCGGAAGATGTGGCACATCCGGAAGTACCAGAAATCAATCAGCCGACGTGACTCCATTGATAGTCCAGTATTTAGATGCTCAGTGAACGGCTTGACCACCTCGTGGAACATGGCCATCCGCTTCTGGAAAGGTGCCAAATGCAAATAAAGATTTCATTGCGCATTTAAGAATTCTTGTGTTTGCGCGTGCAAACTAGCATAAATCTAACTAAAACACGTGGACTGTCTCATTGTAAAAATTGAAGTACTGACGGTTGCAGTGCATTGCTTGCAGGTCGTGATGGGAAAGTAGTGCGCAATCCGGTGGTGGTGTGTCTGAACCTCACTGGATGCGACATTGAGGAGACTGAGCAGGGCCAGGCGCGGATTCGTTTCCAATTTGGCGTGTGGGATGTCAACATCAAACACTGGGAGTGCTGTCCCATCTCAAATGTGGTGCTGAATCTTCAGAATACCCAGGAATTGCTCTCTATAGGGTATAAAAACCTGGAAATACTCCAACGGCATGTTGATGCAGGTGAGAAGGTCAATATACTTGCACTATATATTCTGAAATGACGACTTTACAGCAAAAGATGTTACCCTAATGGTGAAAATCCAGGTGATCCAAAGTGAGGAAGAGAGACACAGTCTGAGCCAGGATTTGGCAAGAATTTTTTCCAAGACCAATCCAGAGTACATGGACACCGTAGTGCTCTGTGGACCTGACCCTGATCTCCCCGAAGAAAAAGTCATGCCTTCCAAAGATGAACCACACATGGAGCTCAATAAAATCCACGTCAGCAGCCTGATGATCAAAGCGAGGAGTCCAATGCTCGCCGTCATGTTAGTGCCACACACAGACCGAAACAATCAGGTAATGCGATCCCATGTAACCAGGCCCACTGAAAAACATGTTTACTTTGGGACAGTATTTGAAATTCCGACTAGACCTCAAAGAGCTGCATTACGGTCTGCTTGTGGAGTTGTTTCGCTACGTATACACCGATAAAGTGGAGTCGATCGATTCCCTCGCCAATAAACTACTGCCTTTATCTGTGAAATTCTGCATACCTGGTCTCCAAGCACTCTGTGAGCGCTCGTTGATGGAATCGGTAACACCGAACAACGTGGCCAATATCCTTCTGCTGGCCGATCGATGCAAATGTGAGAATCTACGCAAGGCTGTGCTGCACTATTGCGAGGACTCGGATGCGATCAGGGAGAACGTCGTCATTGGTAAGTGTGCCATAACTGTAACACTCCTAATGCATAACCACTAACTTGATTGCCATCCCCAAGGGAAAAACCTGGCGTGGCGAGTAATGGAGATGGTCAACCCCGATCTGTTCCTCGAGGCGTGCGAGAGCATGAGCTCTTCAAGCAATTTAGATACCGCATCCACCGCAGGATCGTTCAGCGACTTCTGAAAACTTCTGAAACATACACTGCTATTCCATCAAATCATTAATCATACTAAGTATAATATTCATGATATTTTTATATTGCATACAACTTAATTACTTAGTCACTACTATAAATATTGTGATTCGATTATGGGTCGTGTTGCTACATACGTGGTAAAACATGACGGTGGTAGAAGTACCGCCACGGCGTTACAATTTCTAAAATACAATTCGTTACAGTTGATTTACTATAATGAGAATTATTGATTAATTAATAAATTCGTTCGATTGCTTCAATAACAATACACAAACTTGCAATAAACACACTTGCAGTTTGTAGACTTTCCGTTTCTGTCCTTAAATAAATTCAATCACAACATGCGTAATACTGGAAGTACTAGTACCTTATTAAGTACGTTCGATAAATATTGCTCGAGTTAATGAAGTAAGTATTTTTCGGAGAATGTGTAAAAATATGTCGATGCCTTCGCACACGAGGCTCTAAAAAACACCCGATAAGAATAGTATAAACTCTATAATTGTGTGCGTCAGTCATGAAATCTTGCTGATATTTATGAAATCGTCATGGAAATGTAATACTTGAGTTAGTGATAGAAATGAACGTACTGTGAATAATTAGTCCATCGCAGCCTTGCCGGCAAATGAAGTCAACGACGAAATCTCATTGGCACTGGTGTCAGATGGAAGCCGATTGAACTCCACCTCCTCAGCATTCTCACCACAGATGGGTTCAGATGGCCATTGCTTGTGACTGGGCGCGTACAGGATGAGCAAAGTCATGATGTAGATGTTCCACATGCCGTAAACTCCAGTAAACAACGCTGAGGACCATTCTAGCTGGTCAGCGTTGTCGTCCCAGTTGTGATGCCCTTCATTGAATTGACTCAGGATGAATGAGGTAATGGTCATAGCTGCGCAAACCAAAGTTGCCAACATAAGGAAGTTGAAGCGGTAGATGATGCCTTCATAATGCAACCGACGAGCGGAGGACATGTTGGGAAGACTGGAACGCTTGATGCTGATGTTCTTGAAGACATTCCACACCATGTAGCAGAGGAAGACGAAGTAGATACATGCCGAGATCCCGGCGAGGATGATGAACGATAAGGCGAGGTTGGTTCCAATAGGTGTTACCCAGATGGTGTAGAATGGATTGATTAGTTGGATGCCACGTTCGCAGAGATCGAAGATGAGTAAAGACGTGCAGCCGATGACAATTGCGCTCAAATGCTTCCAGTAGAGACGCAGAGTGTTTTTCTCTCCGTTATCTTGAATTAACATGTGCTCTCCAGCAAATACAAGCCAGAAAGAGAGCAGCATCGCGTAGAATACACCCTGGCGAATGTCACTCAGCAGAAGCATGTAGGGCATGTCGTAGAAAAGTGTGAGATACTCCAATGGCATGTCTAGAAAAGCCAAAGTTCCTGCGAGGTACACGAGCATGTACTCTAACAAAGCTGGTGTGCGTTCCAAGATATGAACGCGATGCCAGAACCACGTTGTAAGCCCTACAATCAAAGGAAAGAATAATGCTTTCAATGCCAGCCAAATCATGGTGAAACCCCCATTCATATGGATCACATGTAGGGTGATATCCAAGAGCCATCCAAAGCCATTCTTGCCAGGTGAATAAGGCAAACGCAGGTTCAGCAGATAGTAATCATGATGCAAAGATCCCAATTCAAAGAGAGGTACAACTGAACAGTTGTAGGGATATCCATCCTTAGAAGTCTCTGCAATTGGATGATCCCAACTGCAGTCCATCAACCTTCGTTCAACTGAATGACTGTGATAATGCCATTTTGGATCACCTTTGTTCATGTATGCAAGTCTAGCATCCAAATTCAGCTCAATAGTGTTGTCCATGGTGAAGCCTTTGCGGTGGGCAATTTCTATATGTAAAACGCCGACGAGGTTCTGCTGCCATCGGCTGAAATCACGCATACCCATTCCAGACGGCATGCGCATCACAAACACCAGATTATTGTCGGAAACATCGGCATTTCCGCTCATTGACGCTGGATCATGAAGATTAAAAGTCTTACAATCGCTTGTGATAAAGCGAGTTACGTCCGTGTTCTTTGGGTCAGGATCAATGCACGTTGTTGCTAGGGTGTGAGCTGTACCTGCCGGTGGAGGAGCAACCATGCCGCCGAGGAGGAAGCAAACAAGCTCCCCGATGAAGAGTAGGACCACAATAACACCGAGTTTGCGCCCGCTCAGGTTCTCGATGATGGTGCCTGGCATCTTGCTTGGTGGTGAAACGTTTTTGTTTGAAAAACACTTTGTACGGAACAAATACCGTTTACCACGCCATTTGCAAACAAATTCTTCGGATGCTGGAGTTGCAGTTGCAGCGAAACCAACTTCCCACAGGTGCTGACCTCTTTGTACCCAAAATACTTTTTAAATTGCAACGTAAACCCGACTACTTTAGATCAAGAAATTATATATGCATATTATTTTACACTTTAACAGTGTTAAAAGTATTTGGAACAATTGTAAAAGTCTTCTGATACTCAGTTTCGGGATATCGTGTTAATTAGGTTGCCTATAAATCAGTTTACAACAAAACTATTAATTTAATGCACATATTATTAATTTTTGTAATTAAATTAAAAGAGTACCAATATGTATATTGTTTTGTGCAATTAATTTTATTGAGTTATCGTTATTCTTTTGTTTAGTTTTTTTATTTATCATTTTTGAATTTGATGTTGACTGCGCACCAATCTGCGCATTCCGCAACGTTCCGCATCATGCCTGCACGCTATGCACCAATGGCACCAGTAGCGCTAGCAGTCGATTTGCTTGGTTTATGCGGTGGCCATATTGATTTGCACTAACTGCGTTGACCATTTAAGTTTAGTGATCGTGATCTACCTATTTGCGACGCAGTTAGGTTTAGTTAAAGTGCCCGCGAAAACTTCCTGCATAGGTTTGGAGACTTTCTAGTTCAAGTAATGTACTCTGTCTGTGATTATTAGATATTTTGTGCGACCTAAGTTTCTGCAGCGAGCGCGTCGTCCAAAAATGGGTCGCAAGAAGAAGAAGCAATCCAAACCATGGTGCTGGTATCCTTTTTCACACGCTTGAACGCATTTTCTTCTATTTATAGCTCCTGCAGTGCGCTAGTGTCTTATTATGTAATTGCATATTTCCTTAACATATGTGCCTAGGTATTGCAACAGGGAATTTGAGGATGAAAAGATTCTCATTCAGCATCAGAAGGCAAAACATTTCAAATGTCACATTTGCCACAAGAAGCTGTACACTGGTCCTGGACTGTCCATACACTGCATGCAAGTGCATAAAGAGGCAATTGACAAAGTTCCAAACTCATTGCCAAACCGATCAAATATAGAGATTGAAATTTATGGAATGGAAGGTAATACATTGTGTTGTGCTCATTGTGCATTGTTCTCCAATATAAACACATTGCTCACCTTGATCATTGTAGGAATTCCTGCTGCCGACTTGAAAGAACATGAAAGGCAAAAAGATGGCGGTCGAGGTGGTGCATCAGATGATGAAGAGGATGAGCCCATTGCAAAACGTACAAAACCGGAGGGATTGCTTGGAAGTGCACCAGGTGTAATGCCGGGCATGCCCGGTATGATGCCTGGAATGATGCCACCTCATATGGCGGGAATGCCTCCAGGAATGCCGATGGGGATGATGCATATGCCTTTTATGCATCCCGGGTGTGTCTATAGTGTAGTTTTTTACCTAGTTGATACCGTTTTCATATGATCTTTGGCCATTATTTACTCAATGAGGTGCTTGTTTTTGTAGAATGCCAATGATGCCTCCTCATATGATGATGCAACAGCAAGGAGGACCTGCAAAGCCTCTGTTTCCAAGCGCCGTGCCTTCGTCATCTCCTGGTAGTGGCGGCGCCGTTGTTGGCGCTGATTTTAAACCAATAACGACAGGTTCGTGCTGGATTATTTGCGCGCTTTGCTTACGAGTAATTGTCTGCAAGTGTACCGAACCCACATCCCCTTAGCCCATCCTAATTAAGTCAACGTCTTTTAACCTATTATGTGATCCCTTGTAACACTCTCATGTCTGAATAAAGCATACACCTTGTTTTTATGGGATAGCTGTGGTAATGCATGCAGACAGTCAAACAGTCGAATTAATTGCATGCTTGGGTGATATTTCGAACACAGCTGGCCAGTGTAATGTGCGAAAATAGTGTTTATTTTGGGTGTTTGGTCAATTCTACGATAATCTAATCTAGGATAAATTCTCTCTAACATGTAGTATTAAAGTGCTCTCATTATTTTTTCTTGTGATGTATGCAATAAGGACATGCGCAAACAAACGCAACATTTATTGTTATTGCTGTACATGTTTGTATTGTTGAATGATGGTGGGCGCTGATTGTTTGGAATGATTACATAATACAGGTGCGACGATAAGCGCGCCCCCAACGACGAATAACTTACATCCTGGTGCGTCACACGATATCAGTAAGGTTAACACAATCGGCACGCTGGGCGCCGCTAGTAAAATAATCCACCCTGCCGAGGACGTCTCCCTAGAGGAAATTCGCGCTCGTAATCCCAAGTATCAACGGTGTTTACCACCAAAGAGCAGCTCGGACTCGCCAACCACGCCCAGCACGAGTTCATCATCAACTGAGGTAACTGAATTTGCTGCGGGGTTAAGGGGTGGTAGTGCAGATTCTCATCACGCGGGGCGCTGTTTGCATATGCAGCCAATATAGCATCTTATCAGTGCAAATATAGAATATTGTTTCGATACAATTAACCATTTCTGCTTGTTTATACTAGCTCTAGTATGATTCTCCCTGATTGTGATTCTATTCTTGATCTCTTGTAGCTCGCCCTGGCTGTATCAGCCGCCCACCAAGCCGCCGCCCGCCAACAGGATCTTATTCAAGCGCAGGCGGCAATGATGCAGCGGTTCCCAATGCGACCGACGATTAGCATCGCGGGCACCCCGGTGCGAAGCATGTCAATCGTGGCCCCAATGCGGCCGATGGCGCTGCCGGGTCCACCTACACTGTTGGGTGGCCCGATTATGCGTCCCCCAATGGGCATGCCCCCAGGTAGGTCTTCACTGTCAGCCAAGGGACCCCGTTTATCGCGCGCGGACTTCCCCGCCCGACATTCTAATGAGTTTTCGAGCATTTTTCACGGTCGGGATGACTGCCCGGGTCCCGGCCGGTATCTGTGGTCTTGCAATTGGCATAACGTTAAGTTCATTAAGCACATTTGTTCTTTCCTTTTTGCCAGAAACGAGAGCGTTGCGATGCATTTTATTATTCATGCATTCATTTAATAGCCAGCACCAATAATTTCTAGTTTCTTACGTTGTGATTGTACATTTAGAGAGCGCATAGCTTATGGTTTCGGTTTGGTTTACATGATACGATTTATGATTTCCGTTGATACTTAGCGGCTGGCTTGCCGATCCTAGACAGGTTTAACCAACGTGCTAGGCGGATACATGCCGTTGGTTCAACGCGATGTTACGATGGAGTGAATGATGGTAACTGAGGGAAGGGCGAATGCTGGATGTGCGTGAATCTCGGGTGGCCCTCGCGCAAGTTTGACCTGGCAATGCGCCGTGATTGCGAATGTGAATGTTGTGTGGCTAATTAACACATGATGAACTAACCGATTTCTGAGCGCACGTTCTGCGCAAACATTTCCCGAAACGAAGCGGCTAGCAGACTGAACAGAAATGTAATGTCTTCTTGTCTTTTGTGTTTTCTCTTTTGAAGATATGAAAGAATCGTCGGTTACTGTAATGTCAGTTTGGGGCTCGCCCGCCTCCGCCCAGGTACATACATGCAATCTATCTATAAACCTATCAATTATATGCATATGCCCACACATATGTGTATGACGATAGTAATTTACATATACTTACCTAAATATATGAATATATCGCACTCAGTGTTTGGCATGCCTTTGCATACTTACGAACTTATCTCACTTGTAATTTATCTTGATACAATACGCTTACCAGTTTTGTTTTGTTCGTTGGTTTGATTGCGTTTGACTCTGGAGTTGGGTTTTGGTTTGGGCTACTGTTTATTTCTAGGCGTTGATCTTTGTCGTACAACTGTCGAATTGATGTTAACTGGGAGCTAAGACATATTGGTTCGAATTTCTGTGTGCTCATTGTGACGCCGAGCAGGGCAGGTCCAGCTCGCCGGCAGAATGGGCAGCGGATGTAGTGCCATGATAAACACTTAATAAACCTAATTCTGCTCTTTGTACTCATTGATTAACTGGTGTGCGTGGTTATGGGCAATAGCTGAAAATAGTAAGTGTAACTCACGTCCATTTCTGTGTAGACATTTGTGTGTTTGGTGCAATTAGCTAAATGCATTTGCAATGCGACCGGGTGAGTATTACTGTTAGTTTTCTTTGCAAAGCAAGCTAGGATTTGAACCAATCGGTCTTTGCTGGGCAAGCGAGTGTCTCGGCGGAAACATGAACATTTGATTTTAGCAACCGATCGCAACATTCTTAGGGATATGTGCCAGTATTATTACATATATATATATATATATATATATATATAATATGTATATATATATTATATATATATATATATATATATATATATATATATATATATATCTTTGTTGTGTGGCTCTTGATTATGGTTTTCTTTGACTATATGCTTGCCGTCGCCAGCGACCACCGTGCGCTGATTCCACTCTTTTTTTTGTTTGCCACAGGTATGATCGGCATGCCGCCCGGCATGTTATATGGGCCGCCCATGTTCGGCGCCGGCCCCGTCATCATGCAGCCGCGGTTCAGATGATCTCATCAGGCAACGGCGACCGCAGCCCTCGTCGCCGCCGCATCCCTCGGCTCGCCAGGAGGCACGCTGTTCCTCAACAAGAAGCTGTAGTACGAACGACCAGACCCTGCTACCGCAAGTCTTAATATTTTAACTCTTAGTATTTTAAACGCTACCACATACTTCTAACAATCTGGAGCGGGCGGACGACGGACAGAACGAACGTCATACATACCACACACACAATACTAATATCAAAGCGCAACTCGAAATCAAACACTGACCCTTGGCCTGGCGCACGCAGCCCATCTGATGAAGTTGTGTGCATGCCGGAGGGTCGGTGGCGGCGGGACACTCAGTCACCTCAGTCATTGCGATTCTGTTTATTTGCCCGCCTTTGCTAACTAGCTCGCCGCCACGTGTGGCCGCACGCTGATAAGACGTTTATTTTTGATTATAGGTGACGAATTTACTTTTTAATCCGGCATATGATGGCTGGCGGTATGTAAATATTGGGATTATTTTATTTATACTTTTTTTAATATTATTTTCCGACTATTAGTTTGTCTTTGCTCTTCTGTCAATGGTTCAATTATCTTCTTTTAACGGAGTGGCGGTGGAAATTATGTTAATTAGACAGAGGACAATAGAACACTGTTTGTTTAGTACTAAGCAAGAAAACCGAGCAAAGGTTAGTGTTATTTTTATTTTTTACTTTCCTGCGACGCCTGTTCGGGATCCGTTGTAATCAAAAACCGCACATTTACCGCAAAAGGTTTGTACAAACGTTTCAACAAATTAGGCTAATACTGATCACATCCACACGATTTCTGTGCATTCATTTTGATTGTATCCCTAAATTTCCACTGACGGTTTAAATATTTGTGTCGAATCGAATTTGATGGCCGAAGGTAAGCACGTACACAGATTGTGACTTTTCCATTGTTTCGTTGTGGGCGAGAGGACGTGAGCAAGAGCAACGCTTTTCGACTCTTTCGTTTCTCTTTCTTCCCTGCTGTAGCGAGTTATGTTTGGTGCAATTTTAATGTTCAATATTACGTGTCAATTTCCACGCGCAACGGCGAGGTCTCCACGCATCGAGCCGATTCTCTTCTTCACTTTGCATTCACTTTGTACCACTCTTGGGTACGACCCTCTGGCGCCGCGTCGAAATCTCGTCGTCGTGACGCTGTCTGGGTTATGTTATGTAAAATATAAGCTAAATGCGAATAACCCAAAAACATTCGGACAGGTAGGTGCCAAGTAGCTCCTATTATCAATGTTTTTGCGAATAATTCATTATGAAACGCAAGTAAAATGTACCCGAATACAAACATGCAAAGCAAAAGGTAAACAATTCAATTATTATGAAGTATTGGAAAATGATTGTTATACGCAAACTAATGTACGTTGTGTAAGGTAATTTTAGAAGAGTATATTATGAGAGGAAGGTTTTGAGGCGATTTGTATGTGGGGTTCTGAGGAGTGTTGCGAGAATTTTTAGAGGAATGAGATGATATGATGATGCAGATTGGCAGGCGACCCAGCGTCACAGCTCGCCCTACAGCAAGCTGTTGGACTGGACAACTCCCTGTTTTGTTTACGACATGCTTTCTCCCGCGTTACCGAACGTTGCATAGTAATTGATCAAGTGAGAGAAGCGCTCGTTCTACCACAAGACGAAGCACGGCGTAGTTCAAAACAGGTGATTTTGATTAAGTCACAGCGATTTGTTTTTATTGTACGTTACACAATGCGGAATGTGGGGAGAGAGTTCATAATGCTGTTTAACGAGGTACCGAGGTGATAGCTTTTGGGGGCGTCTTTGAGTAGCTGTTGGGTGTCCAGTCCCTTGCCGTTAATTTATGAATCATGTAACCATCCGGCTTTAATTCGATGAGAACGATACGCAGGCGATTGTCTTCTAGCTCTCATAGTCCGAAGACGATCACAGGACATTTTCGTCCTGTTGGACGTTTCGTACTCTCTGTGCTTGCGCCCACTAGTGGCGTAAAGCTGCAGAAGGTCGAAAGGTTCCCTGTCCCTTATTTGAATTCGCCACTTCTAGCTATTTCTCTTTAAATGTGTATTTGCATTGACTTTGTAGACTGTGCGTTTAAATTTGCTACCGATGTGCGAACAGAAGACAATTGAGAGCGAGCGTTTGCATCGTAACTGAAGTTTCAATTTTACAGAACAGTAGATAATGTATTTGTTTCCCGGTAAGGGGAGTTATCTTATAAATAAAACAATCAAACGAATTACAGAATAATGTGCTCATGTTGATTTTCTGTACTGAGTGGTGTCCTTTTCCTTTTTTGTTTCAGGGTGCGTTTAACATTTACCGGTACCCTACGTGGGTGGCGTGGAATTTGTGTACATTGGTTTTAATTAATTTGTCTCGCAATTTACAACAGGTGAAAGTCTCTCGCGCAATTAGCATCATCAGGGTCGCGCCTAGTATTGATTGCAACACGATTTTTAATTGATTTTTCCAATCTCGCGTTATGTGTTTCCCATGTAGAGCGAAAAAGTTTCGTAAACAAAGCTTAAATCCGGTGGCGGCGTGGTGCATCAGACAGAAATAGAGAACCGAGGGTTGAAGTTACACGGGTGTATAACGCTGATGTGCTTTTAGTTGATCGCCGCCATCCCGCCGCGTTTACATTCTTTATTACTTTGCGATCGTCCGACTCAATATCGTCAAACCGCCTCCAATGCCGCCGTCGCGCCTGTTGAATATTGTCTGCAGTGCTTTGCATGAGGCATGCGAATAGACCGCAATTCAAAGCAAGCTGTGGCGAAAAATTAATGTGTCCTTCTAACAGGTGACAATCTCCAACCTTGCAATCTCTAAGAACCCACTTTTGTAAATAATCACGGGCGTCCGCACAAATCGGCGGTCTTCACGCGCTTTCGAAGACGAATTGGAACGCGCGGCGGGCAAACGCGTCGCGCTACCGCTCGAGAGCTACCCCGCCGCCGGAGCACGATCGGCGTTCCGGGGGGGGTTTGTTGCTCTCGACCGTCCTGAAACGCACCGGCGATGCGTGCGGAAAGCGTCGCGACGCATGCCGCGTATATAAGAAGCGCGTCGATGGATGGATGGATATCAGTGCTTCAGGTCTTTGCTTGGAAGAAGTGCAAAGAACGCTGACAGAATCCGCGTGTACGCGACAAAACACGTAGCATCCCTTGCAGTGAGGAGGTGTGGGTCTGGGGAGATGGCACGGTTCTTCTTCTTGTTCGGGTGGTGTCTTTGCTGCGCTGCGGTGGCGGTTACAGCGGAAGGAAGAGATCACGCCGCACAAGTTGCTGCGGAGGTGAAGATGCTCAGCAAGAGGAGCGCAGCACCCGAGAGTAACCATGATGACTATCCTGATTATCTACTTGGAGTCAAGTACGACGAGTATCCTGTGAGCATACCACAGTTATAGTTCATGCAACGCGAGTTTGAATAACTTCTGATTGATAATTCCGCAATTCCCAAACAATACCAGTGATATTATTTGCGCTAATTATAAATTCCACTTGGTGTAATCATCGGCATTACAAACCTTATCGCCTACCACGCGCGAATAGTTCAATGTTAACTTTCGGCGGTATAAAGCATTAAGTCAGTGATTAAAAAATTCAATTGAAACACCGCGATTTGCAGCTCCCACGTCTTTGCGGTTACTTTACGGCCTACACTTTTTCACATGCGAATAATTACCAATAAATTGAGCGCGTAATCCAAAAGCAAAAGCGCGTGGAGTTTTAAAATTTCATTCTTTTTTGTGGTGAAAAACATCTTCGTGAAACTCTAAATTGCAAGCGAATTGTTTACCTTTATTGGAGTGAGGAATTGCTAAAGTTTAAGCACTTTGATGTTTGTTTAAGAACATCTTCTTGATAAACGCATGAACTTGAATATGGACGCATTGTATACTGTATTGTGATGAGAACCCAGCTTGCACGATACACTGTAATGCACGTGAAATTAAAATTCAGGATAATGCCGAAGAACTTTAGTTGAGATTATGAAATATCAACACATTTATATTAAATGTCAATGCAGATTAAGTTGTGGACTTTGGGATTTGGGAAACATAGAAAATCTGTTTGAAGAATCCTATAATCGAAAAATGCAGAACGAATATTTTAAATAAATTCTATTAGAACAAAAACTACAATTTATAATTGTTAAATCTCTCTGCGCTTTGATGACTACCCAAACCTAATTATGGGCAGTTGGTTAAGACACTATCTACCTGCGTATGAATTAATTATCCATCAAAAGGAAGTATTTGACTGATGGAATTAACACGAGAATGTGCAAGCGAAATTCGGCTGTACATTGGGCCGGTTTAGTTCTAATTCGATGCCAATTTAATTCACTTGCCAGCTGGCAGGTAGACAGCCGCCACATCGACGACAACAAGTGTCGGTGGCAAAGTGGACGATTAATTTACCACTCGATTTAATTACGAAACAGGCATCGGACGCATCGCAAATGATTAGTTAGCGGTGAATCAATTCGGACGGCCTGACGGGCTTTGTTCTCATTTAAATCGTAAACTGTAGATAATTGCGAATTGCAATTATGCCATTATCAGCCGCGGGAACGGTGAAAAGCGTGCCTCAGTGGGGACATCAAGGCAATTAGGGGGTGTCGCGTTAGTACAAATAATTAGACACATTTGAAATGATGCGCGGCAAATTTTTCAGAATTTCAATTAGCACCTGCGCTATTTCTACATCGGTGTCGTCATTCGATTCGCCCACAGCGGTGTCGTTTATGTAAAGTGATGCATTATAGGAGATGGCAATAATAGATGGTACTTGATGTTATTTATTTTTGAACATTTTCCGGTTGTGGGGGGAGTCGATTCACAGCAACAGCAAATCTGTTTATGGGTAATCCCTTGGAGCAAGTGACATATACCTTTCATTTCGCCATGATTGCTCGAACGCGGTGATTTTTTAACGAGCCCATAACGGAAATGTCAGCTAAAGATTAATCGGACAACGTACCTTGATGTAAATATTGCCAAAACATGACCTCAAGGATATTAATAGAAATAAGGCTTTATTTTTGCTTTGGCAACAGAGAGAGAGAGAGAGTTTTGATGGCCCTCTTCAACGGTTGACCTGAAACAAATTTGAAAGCTTTCACCTGCCAGGGAATGGAAAAAAGTAGTTGAGCTATCTACTATAGTTGGCAACACATGGGAACAAAATGTCAGTGACATTTCTTTCAGAAGGAACAAATAACGAATAAAATTACTGTGTTTATCGTACTGGACACAGCGTTATTATTAATGTCTTCAAATATAAATGCTTTGACTTGGAGGAAATAATGTTTTAATTATAAAAGAAACAAATTACTGTGGTCACTTCCACCTTGATTCTTAATCACCTCCCTGGTAATGCATTTCGGCAGTAAATAGCGATAACGTAAATTCGCATAAAGTTAATCAGTGTAGACCGTGCCCTTCTAGCGTGGCTTTTACGTTCAATTTTGCAAAATGTTTCCGTTTGAAAACGACGAAAATAATCAGCGCACAACCGCCCTCGAGGGTTCGCCAATCAATAAGCAACTTTGCGACAAGCACAGAAACAATGAGTTTTTTCAACACGCGTTTACCTGTTGCTTGTTCCCACGGGTGCACAATGCATAATTAAAATTTTATTGTTTGCCTTGAGATTGAATACCGTGCGTGGTGCCTACAGGATAAATGTGCGATGCGAGGATTGACTTCACCTTGGTTGTCAACGCGAAATTCCCGCAAACCACTGAAATTTCCGTCCGGAACAAGAGTGCGTCACGGCGGAATTACACCTTAAATGATTTAGTGCGAGCTTAGGCGTGCGTTTGAAAAAGCACATCATAATGTAGATATAACTATTGATTTCGTATTGTAGACGGGGAGTTAATAAATGATATTGAATGTGTAAAGGGGCTCTACATAATTTACTGATAGCATATGCAATGAGTTTGATCACTTACATTCGTGGGCACGTGGGGATTTACGATAACAATTCCTAATGCCGTGCTTGCGTGGTATTTGCTGGGGTGTTTACACAGACGGTTTGATGCGAAGGACTCAAAGGATTTCTATCGGTATCATATTATACGTGGTTGCAACATATTTGACATCATTTTCTCAAATTTTAACGCATTGGTTGGTGAATTGCGATATCGACATTTACAATGAATTAGTGATTCAGAATATGTTGATTTTTCAGATGATCGTACCCAAGAAGCGAGCAGCTCTGCTGATTGATCGGCTCATGGTTGCGTTGCAGAAGGCGATCGAGGACGAAGAAGGAAGAGGACTGGGGCCTAGGACGAAAAACTACGCACTGCGGTCCGATGATGGAGTATGTATATCTCACTCATATAAACCTAGTTGACGTAACTGATTGATTATGACTTATAATTTTATTATGACTTCTGTCATTCAGATTTTGCTGTAGCGTTTGTCTCTTTGTGGACAAACAGGTTCTTCACTTCCTCCCCCAACTTATCCATCTTCTTGCCGATTCCTTTAAATACATCGTTGAGGACAGATAAGCCATCAGCCTTTTACAGAATCAAATTAAAATATAAGTAATTAATTAATTAGAGTTGTGATCAGGAGATTTTAGCGCTTACCGATGTTAAGTTGATAACTGCAAGCATGCAGGCGATTATACCGATAACAAACAGGGATTTCTTCATCATAAGGCGAATTACTGTTTGAACTGATTAACTCACTGATCAACACTCGAATGGTCCTTGTGCTGTTGTCGCTTGCCTTTTGTTTGCGACTTTTATCTCCTTCCCACCTGACCATCGTAATGTGTCACTAAATTAAACAATTATTGCTTGGGATAAAGTAGAATCAGCTAAAAGTCAACTAAATTATTTTACATTTCGTTTTTAGGGTCTTGTGTGTATATCATTTTTACGCAGGCTTTGTAGGATTTATAGTCCTATATATTAGAAATTAAAAATATTTGCTTATACTGTAGTTTGTGGTTATCTAAGAGTTTGCTATAATCGCTTTTTCTTTCAATTTCTTCCTGCATTTCTGAGTTTATTGATTTATGTGTTGTTGTACTACGATTTTTCAACTTTTTTTGTGTAATCATATCTCGTAGCTAATGTTTTATTCTGATTTTAGATGGATTTGCAACGCAGAGGACATCAAAGCGTCTCAGGACAGAAGAATGGAAGATACTGGCGATGCTATTTTAACGCAGTTACATGTTTCTAAAAGTCACATAGTGGTATCATAATCAAACTCCGCCAATCTTCCGGTTTCTCCCATAATAATGAGTTTATTATTACATCCTCATAACGTCAAACAAATGAACACGAGTTGTTCAACGAATAAATACTATCTATGGTGTCTAATCGAAATATTTTGATACTTCACTTTAAGTAAGTTACTTGCATCATAGTTGAAGAACTTATTTGCGCAGTAGTGCGAGGATATAAAAAATTGATGTCTGCTTTCTTAATAAACAAATGTACTCAACAACCCTGAGAATTCATTGTCTTAATTTTGCATAACATGTTGATATTGGAAGTATAACATTAAGCAATTGCTGTTCGGTTATGTTGTACTAACTTAGTCTTTAGAATAGTCTCATGAATCTTTACTTATTCCATATTTGTGTTACAGTGTTTATAGATAGAAGTCGTGTTAAGCAGATCATGCATCAATGTTTATCCCAACTGTGCTTATGTTTGTAGCAATGGCATTTTACATTATTCAAAAATATATGAAGCATTCTGCATATTATAAGTTCCTCATCACTAATTTTATCAATCGTTATTTGTTGATTTAATCACGAGAAAAACATATTTCAGAGAGTTTATTCAAGGCAATGATTGTAGTTGTTATTTTGTGGCGTATTAAATAATTGAAATAAATAGATTGTTTGTCGAAACTGTGCGATGAAAATTGCTGACTTATATGAAGAACTTATTGTTGTATTATATGCAGGGTTTCGGCAGATAAATAGTTTTTCTATCGATATGTGTTAAATGAATCGTTCCATGTTCATTAGGAAAAGCTAAAAATTGTGCAATTGTATGATAAAATATAATGGGAAAACGAGATGTAGAGGAAGATGAATGTTGAAGCTAACTGAGTAAGGTAACAAGAAGTGTGAACACCTTTCTGGGACACTTCTGCAGAATGTTCTAATACATGCATTTGTAAATTGACCGTCATGGGAAAATTGTTTGTTCTACTAGATTGTCAGATAAAATAGTGAGTCTATATTGTTCTATCAACGGTTTCTATCAGTAGATCAACAATATCTGTTTCTTTTACACTTTTTTTTGCATTTGAATTGGCATTTTAAAGGTTGGCCAACTCTATTGTCAATTTTTTAACATATCTAATTTGGAATACAAAGAAAGAAGTATGCCACACAATATAGAACTGAGAAATTTCGAAGAATAGCACATGCTCAATAAATTAAAAAGCAAAAATAATAAATAAACTGGAAAGAGGCACAGGAAGACCGAGGTTTTGATTTTTGCAGATTTGTAATCACTCTTGTTACACAATTGACGAAACTGGGATAAACTTTTCCTAAAGTCTTCTCTGTTTTTTTGGTGCACGAATTTATTAAGGGAAGGTTGAAAATAAATTAACTTTGGGTTTACATAATTCTGGGTTATCTCTTGTGGTTGCATTTTGAAATATGTTCTTTGAATTTATTTGCTTTTGTGGTTGCGTACAACGAAATTGTTTGAATGATGGGGAGAAGCTACCGACTACACCCTCAGAGCACGACCACTCGTCCGCTGAAAGGGTTGGCAATTTTGGATTTAATTATTTATTATGGTTTTTCCAATTTTGCAGATTATTACAATTTCCACCTTCTCAGCCGGGAAGCAAGAAGCAGGCGCCACCAGTCGTCGCGGAATTTGCGTTTAATCAAAATTTAAACAACACGACTAGCTAAATATTTGTTTACATAATAAGAGTGTAAAATATTTGTAACTTAAGAATTATAAGAATCAAAACTGTTGGCTATTGTGTCTTTTCGTCGCTTTTCTATTTTCTCTATTTATATTATTCTACTGAACTTCTTCTACTATTCATCTATTTATCGATACTTCTAAGTTGCATATATTATAAAAGTATAGAATGTTTGCAGAATTCCATAGACCATAGAAAGTATCATAAAATAAACAAAAGATAAAAACTAGAATGTAATGGTTTTTCTGTTTATATCATTAAATAAAAAACTATTATAAAGCCTTGTTTAGATGAATAGCATTATCTCACCTTCCCAGATTACCTCTGTCTGCATTCTCTCTGTAAACAACTAAGTTCCAGTTAATCATCATACATTTACCCAAAAGCCGATAAACCATGTCGGCGCCAAACAGATTTCCGGCATCGCCATAATCACTTCAAAAGCATGTGAAAATCGCCATCCAGAGACTAGAGTTGCCACTTCAAATAAAATGTGAATGCAGATTGTTATTTAACTATGACTGAATATATGCCCTCAACACATTGAAAAGTCCTGTGGGAAAAGCTCTAGCCATCAAAAAGCAATTAACCAGTTGTGAAATAATTGTGAAGGCCGGCGTCATCTTTGCCGGGACATCTCTTCCACACCTGGTTGAACAGGCAATGCACAGACATTGGAACAGCCGTGAAATGCTTTCATTTTGTAGTTGCAATTTAGATTGTCCTTTGATGTGAAGGAGATTGCGTTTGCATGTTCAACGTGAATATCAAATGGTATTGCGACTGCTTACGTAAAAGTTCGGTATAGGTGACACATAGTAAGAAATATAATATTTAAAGCACTTTAAGATTTACAATAAGAATTTTTATACTTGTTTCATAAAGTATTACTCTAATAATAATAATAAGGTAAACACAAGGCTTTCAAAGTCTGAACAAAATTTGTAAGAATATTGAATTGTATCTTGCCAAGTATTATATTTTTAATTAAGTTATAGAGCGAGGAATTGCTTCTAGGAGAGAATTGCCTTTTAGGAATTATTTCTGGCATCGTATTTCTATAAAAACATTAATTCTTTGTTGTTTAGCAAAAAAAGTGACAAAATAGTGTTTTATGGTTAGAAACCTAAATGATGCAATCTAGATTTAGTGCTTGCTGCTTGAAATGGATGGTTGAGTAAGAAGTAACTCATTACTATATTAATTAGAAACTGCAGAACTTGAAGGACTGAAATTAAATCAATTTGTAGGTATTGTACTGATGCTTATGGCATTTAACTTAAATTTCTATTTGTTACTTTAATGATTAAAGTAAACGCAAAATTTAATCAATTAAAATGATCATTTGGGTTTAATGAATAATTTTGTTTCAGTAAATTTTCATTTTTGTTCTCCACTGACTTGTAATTTCATAGATAAAACGGAATGCTGACCTTATTACAACGGAATGTCACTAATATTTTAATTCTGACGTTAAGTTATTTAATTATATTGTTTCTATATTAAATTTTTGTGCAATGGATGAATATCAAGAAACCTCAAAAGACACCTAAGTGCCACTTTCTTAGTGTGGAACGATATCCATAAAACGAATCCTTTCTCAACAACAAAACAAATCCGCCCGTATATTCATTGTAAAAACATCACAATATTAGTTACACCATTTGGTACGTAAAAAAACATTCTTTGAAATTAAATCAAATCTGGTTACTTCGGTCTGCTCGAGTTCTAATTGTTTCGATTAAAATTTCATGTTTGTTTAATTAAATAACTGTTTATTTTACTAACGCCATAAACCCGTGGATGTTTTTGCATTGAATTTGAGTAAATGTTGCACTCTGCATACGGACAGAACAATTGGAAAAACAAACGCAAAGTGATAATTAACGATCAGCTTGGATGCCTTCTTTCTGAGCATATGCACGCCACAAATTGAAATTGATAGAATGTCAACTTAATTATTGCATTTTCAGTACTAATGCATTTACTTAAATACTTTATTGTGTTAATAAAAGTTCACTATAACACTTAATTAATATTGATTTGTAAAACGTTTTCGGCATGTTGCCTTCTTCAGTATCTTTAGATAATGACTCTTAAAGACTTTGTAAGCACACTCAACAATACCCTTAAATACTTTATTAAAAAGTATGATTGTATTTTATCTGTTTGCTTGTGCAAATACAAGCAAGTGTGTCCCATTTCCTTGTTATTATGTGATACAATAGCTTCTCCCCGAATTCATCTATCATCGAGAAGCGTTGCATTCACTTCGATAAGTGCCTAGATCAAACATCAAACACCATTCTTGCACTTGCATTGACTCGCTAGAAACCCATTGTGCAAGTCTGGGACCATCGCTAATTATTCAGTTGATCGTTGTTCATACAAGACCTCTCCCAGTCCTTTCAAAATTTGACAAAGGACCTCCCAATGTCGGGTAGAACTGACCTTCTAACGCTGCTCTAATTATATAAACACAAATACAGCCTAATAATTACAGTTGCTTAGCTTCGTTACAGTTAGCTTCGAGGTGTTTTCTGTTGCTCTGCAAGTCACAAGCTAGAAAGAATTTCAGGGTTGAGTAGCCTTTGGACTGTTTCTATTGGACTTCACAGCAATTACATCCTTTGACGAGTTGCTAATGAATTAATGCGCAATAGAGCTAACCATTGATCTGACCCAAAGTGCACAATCAATTATTCCATGCAATTGCAGACACAATGGTCGATTTCTTAAGTGGCTAATGCATTTATTGGCATTGTGGTAGATATAAATTGCAGTTTATTGAAGCAAGGTCAATGCCGTTTATTTACCAAGTATTATTGGATTTTTGGGTTTTCATTGCGCAGCAAGTTGTCCTGTTAATGAAAGTTGTGAATGTGAATAAATGGAATATATTCCAGGAATATATTGGAGAAGAACTATATATAAACATACAAAAACATATTTTTAATGGGTTATAAATGATATTTTGTGTTAGCAATATTAAAACAGCGAAATAAGAGGGACGTAAATTAAGAAGTGCTTGAAAATTAAAAAACGAAATAATTATTCAATAATTCATCAAAAATTCTCTTAAAAATAGAACAAGTACAATTTGTTCATAATTTTTGTTTAAATTAAAATCAAGAATTCTTAATATACTGCGGAAAATTTTTTAAAATTTGTTTTTGAATTTTTTTTCTCGCTAGAGTTTCATTAAAGCAGTTTTAATAGGTAAAATAATAGTATATAAGTAAACATTGTTAGGAAATTACTTGTTAATAGTAGATATCCTTGTAATAATTTCCAGTAATTTTAAGCAATTTCCAAGATGAATAGTTTTCCCAATGAAGATAAACGTTCAAATCAAAACTCTAGTGTTTCTAGTTCGGTGAGCCGACGCCAATTGTCGATGAAGATATGTTGAGAAAAGACATGGACCTTCAAAGTTTAATTGGATTTTAAAGCTAATCAAGCGCTTTCTATGTGTGGAAAGCGCGAGGCGTGGGAGCGGTTTCATCGAAGTAAGTAGTTGGCAAAGTCGCGAAATCATATCGTCGGAATTTCGCGCATCGTGTGCAAGGTTGATACACTTCGACATTGAAGAGCAATGCTTTTTCACACATACCACAAATACAAGTAGTTGCGTCGAAATTATCTTCTTGCGGTTTAATTATAAATTAAGGTAATTAGTCAGCGCACAGCTGAGTTACGTATCTTTTGAATGCGGAAATGAAAAGAAAAATGAAAATGGCCGCTCACACACAGCCACATATTTGGAGTCAGAAATCAGCGCCCGTGTGTTAAGAACTAAAGTTGAATTAAGCAAAACTTTTCTTGATTTCTCTTCACGATGTTTTTTTTTTTTTTTTTTTAGGAGAAAATTATGTATGGTATAGTGCCATAAATTAAATTGTGGAAGGTGAGGAAAGCGATCGCTAAAATCTTAAAAGCTTCAATGTGCTGAAAACAGGACGAGGAGATTCACTTATCTATAGTAATTTTCCCTAATTGCATGGACGGTAAGTAGAAAGTTATCGATAATAAATCTGCATTTACTCGACCTTTCGCCATAAAAGCGTTACTCACACCATTGTTTCTTATTCATAATAGTAATGATTTGTAACTCAATAATTTGAGCATGCTGTTGAAAGGGCAAACAATTTCTACCTTTATAACCTGTAATTGGTGTGTCGAGGTTTCACATAGTGGCACTCGCGTGTGTTAGTATGCCACATAATTAGTTTCGATTTCACGTGTCCTTTCACAACCTTCCGCCCACTCCCTCACCGCTTTTCATCAAACAAACAAATTTACAACCTGCTGCTTTATGTCACAATGTCAAACATTCCCTCCAATTTTCCACAGCGCTTCCGCCAATGTTGATTTATGGTGTACATTCAGGTGCGAATTTTTTGAGAAGCAAATCCAACTTTGATACGTCGTTAAGCCAGATATGAATGATTAGCAGGCATCCCTCGCGATATGAGCAGTATGCGAGAAAACATGCGCACGCTATCGGGAAAAGTAGGAAAAGCGTGACTATCACACGCGGGGAATCGATTGGCCACGCAATTCGGCGACGTCATGCGTCCGGCCTGCAATTGGCTGATGTTTGAATTGCGCGTCGCGACGCTCGTTGCGAGCAAAATATAAACGGGCTAACGTTCGTCTTACGCTCGTCATTTCTAAGTTCATCTTCAGCAACAGCAGCACACCAGCAGCTCGTAACGCATCGCTACCTCTCACATCCAGTTTCTCCAAGTGGATAACCGACCCAAGAGCAGACCAAGTGCAGAAGAATTCCCTTATCCTGCATCAAAGCGCAAGAGTCAATTCCAGTAAGTAAACATAACAAACAAACTTTATTTTCTCGTTAGTTTTGCTGACTACCAATTTTAATTAAATACCAATAAAAATCATCAAAGTTCGAGTTTATCAATTTTCTGCAAAAGTTATTAAACATTAAGGAGCACAGCAAAAGTTCTGACATGTTGAAATTGACGACTTAATCGCACGTTTTTTTTTTGTGTTAAAAGTAGCAAAACATCTTAAAACAATAATAATTATTTAACAAGTTGTTAGCAACCTCTTAAGCAATGTCGACAAGAAATAATAATCGCGGCTTTTTGCCACTAATGCCATGTTTACGTGCACCGAAAGGTTTCCTGCGACGTCGGTTTCAATCACGTGCCCTGCTCAAACCCTTAGTAACACTATTAAGCAATTCAGTGTTTGTCATATGGAATTATTGCACGTTAGCTATTTAATGCATATGTTCAAGCACCGTTATCTTAAATTTAAATAATAAGTAAACTCCGAAAAAACTCCCTCAAAGAGACTTTATAAATAAAACTAACTGAGTACCTAAAAAACCACAAAAAATTCAAATCCTTAGTTACTAATGAATAAATTTTGCATCAAAAAAACTTGTTTTATTTATGCATGAGCATATTAATTCAAGCTACAGTTTTTTAAATGACGAATTCATCCCTACGAGATAAAAACGCCATCTTTTTGTTGATCATAGATGAATTAAGGATGTAATTTTTTTGCTCTTATTTTGCTCCTGTTGCAATCGCATCTGAAATCAAAACTGACAACCGTGGGCGACGGAAACTGGACGGTCGTCATTTGCGCCGGACAGGTGTAACGCAGTGACAGGAAGAACAATCTCAGCGTTGCTTGCAACAAATGTGCCAAGGTCGCTTTTGGCGTGTCACTGGTTGCATTGATTAAAACAGCTCAAATAATAACATCGAGTGTCACGCGCAACAAACACGCCGATAATTAAAATGAATCCCAATGCTTGAATTGCATACCTGTGGAAACTTGTCTTGTTGCGCTGCGAACGTTGAGGATGCGACAGATGGCGCGATCCTAATTGAGCTTATGTCAAGATTACTAAGGTAAATTGGCATTCGATCAGGATGCGGAAATTTAAAATGTATAGATTTTTGTGCTGGGAAATAGCTTTTACATTATTACATCCCCGTTCAAGAGAAATTAAAATTTAATTGTACGTTCCCAATCGCACCTTGTCAGATTCTCTGATTGTGCTGCAAGTTGTCTCATTGCACCGAGAGCGAAATTATTTTATCTATTATATCTATTATAAAATTATTGCTTGCCTCATAAGTGAACACGAGGGATAACTAAAACCTGTTTACTCTCCAACAACTTAACAGCAAGTCAACAGATGATTTATCAATTGTTCTCGGCTCAAAACTCAAAAAATCATTTTTCGGTAAAAACTTGCATGCGAACGATGGGCAGAACAATATTGGATTTTTAATTCAATTTCTTAGACCGTAACTGTTCGCGAATTCTTGATTCTAGCAAAAGCTCTTCTAGTAGCACAAGTTGCAGTGAAAGCAAACAGCAAATAAAAGTGATACTAATCGACTGTGACGGAAATTTGAAAGCTGCCAGAATGCATTTTATCCTCTATGAATTCTTCTAGCAAACTCGAATTTTCTCTTCAAGGTACATAAAATCATGGCCTATTCTAATCAGTTTTCCAGCGAAAATGAAAATGTCATGTAAATTAAACAATCCACATTGCGTTGGAAAATTCAAACAAAATCCGTAGATAATGTGTTAACAACGTGTTAAGATTATCACTCCCATCCGATTTTTCCATCAGATTGTAGCCTTTGGCGGCGACGTCAGGAAATTCGATCGGCAGTCCAAACACCGCAATTCAACAAATTCACACGCTTTCGGCATTATTGTGTTGTTTACTCCACTAATTCCACAGCGCATTACGATAATCACCAAATCGAACTCGAGTGAAATTTATATCATACATTTTCATTATAACCACGCTGATAATGCAGTACAATCAATTAATTTCGCTCACATTTCGAAATTAAAGTAATAACAACTAAATAAATAGAATATCTACGTGAGACCTTTTAAAATACACGTAGATATTTCTGTTCGACGATGCCTGGAAAACGTGCCTTGCGATGCAAATTCGCAAGCTTTCCTCAGATTTTCGCTGCTACCATCTGAAAGTGACAAACAATAATTCGCGTAATGAACTAAGTAGAAACGCAGTAAGGCTTCATTCTTGGATGTTCGTAGAAGTTGTGACTTGTAACATTATTAGAAAGTTGTAGACTGTAGGAAGTGTACAGTAGTCACAGTAAGCACTCCATAAAAAAGGTGTCTCCAGATAAAGTAAATTAGCATAAACATGAGGCGCACGCCGTGCATAAAACATGTGTAATACCCATGAGGGTAGCGAATAATTCAGCTAATTTTCAGTGTCATGCATGGCGGATGTTTGCTCTTTCGTTATGCCTTCCTTAGGTTGTTTGGTTTTCCTAATGGATTTGATTAAAGCCACGTGTAACATTTCTCACGTCGCCATGAAAATCGCTCTTAATTTATTACAGCCACAAGTGATTTTATTGCTAGCAATGAACGTAAATATCGCTGTCATTCGGATTTTTTCTTACGCTTACAAAATTTAATCAGATTTGCATCATAAAATACGGAGCACTACAAATACATCCTGAGATTTCCGAATGTAATTTATCAACTCAATGAAATGGGTTGAAAAGCGCAGAAGTTCGCTCGAGCTTTGAGTAAGATTTAATTATTTTTTCTGGTGATTCTAGGCCGGTGGAGGAGGCTGACTTGTGCAAATTGTCACATTGTTAACGTCATGCCTGACATACATAATAAGCGCGTGTCGGGCTTAACTCTCGGTTGTTTCACGAACGCAAGCTTTTTGCACGGTTTTTGTTACGCGAAGGTAGCGTGGTTTTTATTACCTGTGTCTTCGTTATTAAGGAACAAACAAGACACCGCATTAATCTTTCGAAATGCCTTGCGTGGCAGGCAAAGCGGCGTAAATATGAGCCTTGCGTTTAACAACGCCATTCAATAAATCGCGTAGGCCTAGCATCCACCAACAAAATGTGTGCACATAGTGCGCAAAGTGACACGTTTTCTCCCCCACATCAAATTTATTAAACGTTTGACACGAGGCGGTGAGTAGAACGACGGCGTCGGATCAACATTATTATGCCACCGAGTTAATATGCGGTCAATGTTGGATTATAAGATTGATCAACAGAAAAGTTTTGCAATATGAAAGTTTTAACCGTTGAGATGCATTGATATGCAAGTGAGCAGAGGGCCCTTAAGTTGCATTATCAGCAGTCATTGAAACATAAATCAATCAAAATGTCTAATAATGTGGAGTTTATTACGTGTCAAGTGGGTTACAGTCAATGCGGGTGTATTATGCGGATTATGATCTTTCCGTTTGACGCTTAGGTGTGATTGATGGGTGTTAGGTGATTGACTTCCGCAGGTGCAAATTGAAAACGCAATAATTGAACTTAATTACTGCAGTTGACAATCCCAAGTTCTTTGTAGTGTAGCTCACCGGGTTTCTTACAAGGAGACGTATTAATTGGAAAACAGAAATGAAATTACCCTTCGGGCTTTTAAGAACAAAGCTGGCGTGTAGACGTGGACTAGATGAGCGGGGTTATTCGAGTTGCAATTATAAATTTTAAGCATGCTTCTCCTCGACCTTGAGTACGCATCCAGCGCACCATTAAGGATACACGAAACATCGAGGACACTATGGTGAACTTAACACAGACGAATTGCCTGAAGTTGATGAGACTCTCTGGCACACAAGAATTTCAGGAGGAGAAGTAGCCTTGTTCTAACTTTCGCAGTTTACTAACGACAATTTTTCAGTTACTGGCTGGCAACAGTATAATTTCATTCTCTTCTTTGCTTCCAGAAAATGATGAATAACATGATCGTCATCGTCACAATGGCGTTGCTGGGAGTAGTGCTTGCTGCAGGCAGACCGCAGCATTTCTTGGACGTGTCTAATCAGGTGGGTAAACCCTTGCATGATGCTGTTTGTATTGCTGCGACAAACATATTCGATCACTTCAAACCTTCTCACGGTTTTCATGTTTTGCGTTGTTCGTTTTATTTTTCTATCACTGCAATCACCTTGTGACTGAGCATTGTCGATGGTTGTCTCGTTGTGGATTGCCTGATTCTGCTCGTTAGTGACAATTTTGAACCTCTCTACTCTAGGACGTTAACGACGCTGGCGTTCCAATGTTAAGTCCCGAAGCGATGGCGCATTTAAAGCTGGATCTATGGCGGTTGTTGATCGATGCCCAGGAATACGCTCGTCTCAGGAACGATAGATCCAGCAAGGAGCGCCTACCTGGTGCAAGCGACGAAATCGCCATCGTGGGCGAGTTGCCGCGGCGCCAGTTCTCCTCGACGGAACTCCTCGGCTCGCAGCCTGTCAAACGGCAGGGCAAACGCCTCAAATGCTACTTCAACCCTGTCTCCTGCTTTTAGATCTTCTTCCACTATTCAAAGTCACTTGCAAGCATAAGCATGTTTTGATGCACATACCTCTGTTACTAGGATCTACCACTATCTCATGACTTGAATGGATTTAATCGATGTTCAATTTACGTCAAAATATTCAAATTGTATACTTTTGACATCATTATACAAACCTAAATCTTTTCGTGTCTAAATAAAATCACCGAGTATTTAAGTGAGCACAATCTACATAGTTTTGCGATCTTTTTTGTACTCTCAGCTATGCTAAGGGCAAATATTGGCCTAGGAGTCCCTGTGTTGTCCTTCCTATGACCTTCGCGCACAGCTGGAGCCGACCACTGACCACGCCAACACCACTTGCTTTGCAAAACGCATTAAACTCACATTTATGATGACTGCGGCGAGGTTTTCAGTGGTGCAGACGCACGAAGCGAGCATAGTTTGCGGTCGCTGTTTGCTCCCCGGCTCGACCTCCCCGATCGAATGAAATTAAAACGGAAACGTTGTTTGATGCTGGTTGTTTGTTGGGTCAAAAACATGACGTTGTTTTGACCAATTCAGTGAGAAGAGCCATTAGTTGAAACGATTTCCATGCTTTCCCTTTCTTTCGATGACTGGGAATGTAACAGCCCTTCAGCTGTGTTTGCGAGTATGCATGCAGTTGTCTGGAGTCCCTCTCATTCACTCTGAGGCCGGCGGCACGCTCCGGGAAGGCATTTCCTCTTCAGAATGTTCTGACGGCTGTTCTTTAAATATTATACCAAACTCTTGATACCTACCGCTAGCAATATCGCACAACAAGCGATACTTCTGATAATAGAAGTCAATATTTGCACTTTTTAAATTCCCTTTGATTGCTTCCACACCAGCAACCACACTGAAAAAATCACTACCCTCCCTCACTCAATCACTCAGTCTCCCGCAAAGTCTCTCTCAGTCTCCGATTCTCTCAAATGCCAAACACTGATTCTCTTCTGTGGCGTTCCAGGTGAACAACGAGGAGAACAACGCCAACCAGTTGGTCAACGGGCTGACTGATTTCCAGCTCGAGTTGGTCGCCCAGCGTCTCGCCGACGCCAACAACCAGATGCCGCTGAACTTCGACCGGAACTTGTTGCGCTCCCCGGAAATGAAGCGTGCCGCTAGCCGCTTCCGGCAGTGCTACTTCAACCCTGTGAGCTGCTTCAAGAAGTAAGCCGCATTGTAAATCACATTTGACGCCCTTATGCGCGCACTATATTATAATCTTATTAGTGGCATATCATAGTTGAACGATATATTTAATCAAAATGGATGTCTGCAATTACTGATCTATTAACCTATCAGTCTATCAACCAATCTTAAAACTTGTAATCTGAAGTAAACAACTGATTAGATGAGTCTCAGACTATATGTTACAAAAAAGATGTGTTATGAACTAATCTGGGAGAACATATTTACCTGCAATGACTAATCTATCAAAAAAAGTACAATTATTACCTATTTGTTCAACCAAGAGAGTACTTAAATGTAATACGGTGTCGTCAAATTGTTTCAGCAAATAAATACGTAGTTGTGAATAAATGTTGCAGAATTATTTACGTCTTCTTTTGCTTTGCTTGTGTTCTTGTTCTGGAATCTCAGTGCTGACCGTAAGTACTTTTTTTTCTCCAGCGTATTGCAACCATGCCTATTACCGACACCGTACTTGACCTTCATTCTGTTACACTGCGTCAACCCCCAGCAGGACTTACCGACTGTCAATTACTAATGCTACACCTCGTAAAGCCTCTCTCTTGTGGAGACAAGAAAACATTTTTCTTTAGTCGAAAAAAGAAATTATTTTTATTTAACAATTTCTACTTCATTCCTGATCCTCCACAAGGCACAATTATCTTAATTTAATAATTTCTTCACAGTTTATAAATACAATTCCTCGGACGCAATATAATTTTAATTCTTTGTGCACTTTAACATTGACATATTATACTTATTGCTTAAAAATTGCATCAGAAGTGAATTCGTACAAATTCTGACTTAGCCTAATTGTTACAGAGGATAAGTCAACAATGCGCACCAGCGTCGTTCATCGACACGACAATAAATATTTAGAGAATAAATAAAAATAATAGAAAAACTATAATTTATTCGATTGAGCAATAGTTTCTAATGCAGCACATGGCTAGCATTTTTCTATCATTATCCATTAATTTCCACCCTTAAGTTTGCATCCAAATTGCACAAATCATTTAAATGTCTCTGCCTATGTCTAGTTTTGTAAAGAAATATATACATTGCGATAGCGCCTATAAAAGTAAAATACTTCGTTGTTGCGGTATTTAAAGTCGTTATAAGGATTTTACACTACAATGATCAGTTAATCGTGTGTAAGTATGACGCAGTTTTCACTTGATTGCATAGAGTGTAGTCCAATGAAGTGGGATGGTATTAAATAGTCGCGTGATGGTGTAGGTGATGTGATAGATTCTTAAAGGCTAGGTAGCTGAAGATTCCGTGTTGGAATCGGGACTCGTCGCCGACGTGGTGCTGAGGGATGCACTGGCATTGTGACAGTGCGTGCAGTGAAGGCACACACTGCAGGAGCCCATCTTTTTCGCGAGCATCGAGCGTAGTTTCAACGCTGGGCCAAGCTTCATGTGCATTGTAGACGTCAGATGGTCTTCGGTCAGCAACGGCAGGCCGGAGCCGTCTATTCTTTGGTCTTTAAAATTCTGTAATGAACAAAGATAGCCATTAGTAGCTGAATGCACCGGCGTACGAATCAAATCCTCAAGCCAGCAGTGGGAGCTTATCGTGCGTCGAAGACATAAGTTATGATTGTCCGCGAGTGCTCGGAAGGTCCTTATTTAATTAAACCGTTGTGGTCAGACCAGCGCGGCGTGCCCACCAATCGGCAATCATTTATCGGCCGGTGAACTAAATAAAAAACGCCTCGTGGACAGCAACAAAAATCCATCGCGGCGCGCACACACCGGCCAAGACGAGAAGCATAGAACGACGTGATCTGGTTCAGACGGCTTGTGGTAAGTGACCTCGCGGAGTCACCGGCGAGTCAGGGAGCGGTCGCTGCAGGTCAATCGGAGTAATATGTACGAACGCTCACAAATAACCGGCACGCACACCGCGACGCCCGATCTGATACAGAAAACATGTTATACAATACCTTCCATAAATAATGCGTGCGAAGGCACTGGTTAAAAACCCCCAAATCACCAGCTGGATGGGCGCTTTGAAAGTCGCGACCGTTTGAACTTTCATCGAAATGAAACAAACGCATAATCGCCGCGTGGGCATCAACGCCGATGTGGTTCGCGGCGAAGGAACGTGGAATTTAACCCTGCCTACAAGAAGACAAGCGCGCAGCTTGCGCAGTACAAATACTCACGCGTAATGATATAAATCCGAAGTTGTTGTGTCCACTGAACCGTCAACAATATCTACGCCGACCGCAGAGTTCCGGCGATCTTTTCAATCGCTCGCCTTTTATTTTCTTTCCCCAATAAATCAAGAGCGCACACTCACCAGCAATTGGAAGTTCGTAGTAATTTATTAAAATGTTATTCATTGGTACAGTTCCAACATCCATGATATGGGCAAAAAGTTTGTGACCCTGTTTAGGCGCACTTTATTCGTATGGTCATCAAGTCAACCGTGGCCTTATTGTGCGCCACTCGAGCAAGTGAATGTGAATGAAGCGAGCACGACCTGCACCTGAACACCTGACTCGATCGAAAATAAATTAATAAATGGAGCACACTAGCTCGGCGAGGTCATAATTCGGCGAAGTGGCCGATACTTTCACGACGCTACTTTTTCATCGCCACGCGTATGTCGCAATCCACGTTTTTGCTGCGGCTTGAAAGGTCGCAGGCGAATAAAGGATTAGCTGCGATGCGGTTCTAATTCAGCGGGCATGACTTTCTGGTCCACGGCTTCTTCTCTGTCCAGATCGATTTGTAACGCCATACGGCAAAGAAACTCTTCTTTGTGCGGGGCTGATTTTAGATCGAAATATGCATGAATCGCAGCGCACGCACGTACTTACGAACGATGCAGAGCGTGGCGCATTATATCATGTCAATGCAAGAAAGCAGAGTAGCCTGCGGCGGCATCAATTGCAAGACTTCTGCTGACCAGCGATTATTATCAATCGGATCCACACGAGCAAAATCGAAATCAGACCGCGACGTGTCTGCAAATTGTTACAATTTCCAATCTGCCGGCTGGCATTTTTCCGATCGCAGGCCATTCCTGCTGATGATTAGGATTGACCTCCGGCGGCACCTGGCCTGCCATAAATTGTCGCGCAACGTCTTCGCCGTCTTCGCGCCAACTTCCACATTTCGCCAGCCCGTGCGGCCACGGGTCGTGCGCGATGATCATCAAATAATAAAAACGAAAATCACGCGAAGCGCGGCTTACCTGCGCACAAGACACAGCGTGTTATTACCGGCGTTCGGGCGCGTTGGGCCGGCGAGCCTGCGGGCGCGTGCCTGCTATCTGCTACCGTAGCCCCTCTTGCCTCTCCGAGCGTAACGAAAAAAATCTCCATCGGCATGCATGTAATTATTAGTATACCAAAGCCCGCGGACCTTCTTGTGCGCACTCCGCGCCGCCCGATTCTTTTTTAGCTTTTTATTTAATTATACCTTTGCGATGAGGACTCGCGCGGAGGAACTTCGTGCATTGTTTCTGAAATTGTTCCAACGAGAAGAATACGCTCCGGAGCAAAAGACTTGTTTCCTTTATAAAGCGGGCGCGCGTGCATTTAAATGAGCGTGGCACGTGTATAAAATCGCAATTAACTTTATAATTTCGCTTTCCTCGCGATGGCGCGCATATCGCACGAGCGGAAACGTCCAAACAAGCATACTTCATTGACATTAGTGTAAAGTGCAAAAAATGTTAACATGCATGACAACTGAATGACTAATAATAAGACATGCTTTTGTTTGATTTAAAATGACATTTCTCCAAGAAGAATTTAAAAAAAAAAAAACTATTCATTTACTATACGTTGAATTCTCTTTGGATGTTTACGAGCTCATGAAGTATGTAGTTTCTCGAGGCGTAACCTTCGCTTATTTAGATTTGCAATTTGAGGTTGAACAATCAAACACTGTTCATACAGTATGTGATCTGAAAAAATCGAAATCTGCCGCCCGTATGCTCTGTTTAGCGCCAACGCGTGAAACGACTGGGTCAATTAGCGCGACAGATTGAAACTTGGAAACTGATGCAAGCTCGACTGAAAGTATTACGTGCCATTGCAAACGACGATTTGAAGTGACATTTAGCGGGCGAAAGAAGATGTGCACACGCCATTGTTCGTCCGCTGCAGGTGATGAAATAATTCCGGCCCTGCCCAGCGCAAATGGCCACAATGCGGCGGCAATTTTGAAACGCGAGCGGATCGCCGCGGAATGGTAATCGCGGCGACGCGACACAATGGGAGCACGAATTTCAATGTTCGCCGTCGTCTTCATCGCGCGCCGCCGTCCTACCGTGCGCCCGCGTTCAACATGACATAAAAGTTATTCACGCCGGTGGCGCGTAAAGATGAGCCTACGTGACGCTCAAACGTGACCGCCAATTCTATGCCCCCCTCGCGGGCGTTGCGCGTTACACTTCGTAGGTATTGTAATGGCTCTGATACTGACCTGTACATACTCTGCGCAGATGTCGATGCCGCCGACGAACGAACACACATCCTTAACACCCCAGCTGCTGATGTCCTCGGCAGGCGCGCGGTGGTATCCGTTTTGGCCGGCAGCAGAGCAGGGCAACGAGGCAGCTGCACCAGGCTTGGGGCTTTCTGACTGTGCCCGCTTGGGGACTGGAGTTTTCAGCCGGGGCCGTTTGGTCGGAGGTGCTGCAGCGGACAGATCCAAGGGTGATGAGCTTTCATTACGTTTAGCGTTCTTGAGTAACGTTTGTAGTTCGGCTTCCTTGGCTGTGCGCACCATGGCGAGAAGGGTCTGTGTTGATGACATGTCCAACAATGGAGGGAACATTGATGAAGCTGCGAAAGGATTCAACAAGATTGAAGAGGTCAGGTCTTTAGTAGACTGCTTCGCCATCTCTTCCTTGACATTCTGGACCATTGCTGGATGTAACAGAGGAAAGTTGGTTTTGAATCGAGAGTCCAAACCTGGAGGAAATCCGTTTCTTGCAAAATATCTGGAATACACGCTGATTAAGAAGACTTCTTCTCAGTTTGCATCAAAAATACGTCCATGCGCATACAACTTACTCGTTGGGACTCGCGTTTTGATACTTCGCCGCAAGACTCCGCATAAAGTCGCTGTAATTCCTGCCGGTCAACTGCAGCATGGAGTTTTCCGCAGGGGGCGTGTTAGGGTGCGATGCTGACGAAGGAGTCACCGATCTCGACGAGGTGTCGGTCGTTCCCGGACTCAGTCGTTCGTTTTTCACGTTATTGTTGTTATTAATGTTATTATTGTTGTTAATACTCGATTGATGATAGTCCCCCGTTGGCGTTAACGATGTTGTAACAGCACGCTCTCTTCGGCGCTGTTTCGAGACCGGCGTGCTGGGCGCTTCGACCTCACTGGGAGGCTCCCTCGTAATGCTCGTATCGCCTAAAATAGGAAAACCAAACGATGCACAATCGAATTCATCCAAAAAGTCCCATCCGGTCAATTTCTATCTACCTGTCACTCTGGTCATTCGACGCCGAACAACTCAATCCAAACACGACAACACCATAAAACATGCATGCGCATTACTGCTTCAAACTTATTACCGATTTGATAACCTGCTCCTTCTACGTAGCGCCTAATAATACAGCTCAAGGGTCGTCTCGCGCGGTCGTAGAATTGAAATCTTTACACGAACGCCGACGGACTTTCGTTGACGAATTCCCAGTTTCGCGTTTCTCTTCCGTCTGGGACTGCGTTCTGGTCGCTCGCTCATGAACAACTCATTTGCATTGGGTACAAATCGGATCCGAGTGCTCGCGCGCGACTCGACATATATGAAGACATAAATTTCGACGCATTTTGAATCGATTCGATTTCTTCATTACGATCGCACCGCTCGCATTGAAGATCCAAAGAAAGGTAGCATCATCGTCCACGAACCGTTCCGAACTGTATAAAATTACATATTTTACGGCTCTACTGGCCACATCGAACGGTATTACGGTTAAAACGACCTCAAATCAAGGCGCTCCGCGAGCACAATCACCAACGCCCGTGTGCTGTAAAGTGCACCCATGCATATTGAACATAGTGGCATTTTTGAGGGGAATAATGCTTCCTTTTATCCAGTTATCGTATGTTTGATATCTATCGAGATATCAATTTAGGTATTTTCGTGATGGACACATGGCTACTTGGCACACTTACTTTCTTCAATTTCAAATAGAACTATAAAAAAGAAAATCTTTGAGCGATTGAATTGACAAGAAAGCCACGCCAAGTGTTTGTCTCGAGGAATGATTGCGCGAGGTGTAGGAAGTTCGAATGTCATCATTGTCATCGACTTCGAATGGTAAGCAAGTTCAGCTGAATACGAAAATAGGAAACGCCGTTGGAATACTTTATTACAAGACCTTCCCTTCATTGAACACATTTCTATGCTCGCGTGAATCAACAGTCAAGCGATCACTTTTTTGCATTCTTTGCATTTGACGAGAATATCCACAGGTTACGACTGCAAAATTCCTGACACACGCAGAAGAAGTCATACAGCATTTATTCCGAATGAGAAAATGATTCAAAACATCATCAAATTATCTCAACATGCTGGTGAAGAACCTCGACCATCAGTACTGTTTACATTCGATTTTAACGGTGCTGACCATGATGACATATGGCAAGCGAATTACACATGCACAGTGTAATTTTTGTGCAGTCGTTTTGAATACGCGTTGAGCATGAAGTGTACCTGATCAGGAAACGGTGGAAAGTGTTGGCATCGTCATTCCATCACGCTCACGAGGCGACGTTGATTGCGCGCTACGAATTTGCGCGTTTTTCCACCGCACACGTTTGTTTACTCCTGTAAACAAGGCTCCGAAATAAGGTATAAACCTGCACGCACTTCGACGAATTACGTGCCCAGAGCTTGTCGCATTACTTGACCTTTTGCGAGCGATCGGTCTTGAGTTACTTGAGCATTGTAGACACAACAATTCTGTCGTGTAGCATTCCGAGAAATGAGTAAAAGCAATATGCAGTTGGACCCTCGAAAGCATAGGTATTACCGGACTGGCAACCTAATACCTACGTTTTTCATGCGAAATAGATTGTAAAGAGGGTTGGAGGTTCAGGGTAGTCAGCGGCCTTGAAGGTCAAGGGGGTAGCTTAAGCGGAAGGATTTGTATGCAGACTGTAGCAGGTACCGAGTTACTACAAGTGGAAAACAGTTCCTGGAAAGTTTGTTCCAATCTTTGAACGACCACCGCATTGAAATTGTTGATAGGAATTTGTTAATTAACTAACGAACCTGAGTAGCACCAGGCTGGCCACACAACCGGGCTTTCGGTGTCCATGATCGACGACAAGAACGTAAAACAAATCGGTCGGAAGGCAGCAAAGGGCGCAGCACAATTCGCGACACACTGGCAATTATTCACATAATTCACTCGTCACTCGCGCGAACAGTTTGATTGCAGCTTTATTATGATTGCGCCCACGGCGGCGGGCGCAGCTCCGATTAATAGTAAAACGCGCGCGCCGCTCACTTTTTTCGACGCGGTATCAATGCGCGAGCGACGTCGTGCCGTCGACGGCGCACAGGTGCGAAGTGTTTCGTCCGCAACCGAATGGCCAAACAACAGGTGATCAACGAGCGCACTCACACACGGGCGCGCGCGCGCACGCTAGCGGCCGCGAAACATGTGCCGGGCTTTGACAATCCGCATGCACCTACCACGCCGACTTCTGCGGTGCCGTGCAGTAGCTGAAGGAGCGCGCCGGCCAAGAAGAGCTGTGGCAAGCCGCGCGCGGCCTCGACCGACCAACCCGTGCGGCCCATGCACGAACTACCTTCCGATGATTGTGGATCGCCGAGTGGCGAGAGTACGCCGGCTGACCGTCTGACAGACGACACCAACGAGAGTGGAGCGCCGGAGACGGCTGCCCGGGCATGGGCATGAACCAAATATTCAAACAGGCCGATGGCGGGATCGGGAGAGTCGGCTCCAGGTGGGTCTCAGCTCTCAAAAGTGAAAACACTTTTGGAATTTTCAATTATTGACGGCCTGGGCAGGCGGGCACGACGCGGTACTCTCGCTAGGTCATCACGGCCTCACCTCCGCTTCTCTGCGTCGCCAAGACCACCGCCCGCGAGCGTGCCGTATGAATGAAGTTGTCCTCGTCTTTGTTTCAACCGGTTGCTGATTATCGTTCGGAACGAGATGGAGCGATAATTGGTACGGTAGCGATGAGTATGAGTAAGTAATAAAAGATGCTCACGATCGCTTTAGGAAGGAGGGAGAGGTCTTTATTCATTGTGGTCTCCGCATTGTTTTGCTTTGAGATGATGGGAGACACCATCCAGTTCCACTGGTCGTTCCACCGGTAGTAGCAACTCGAGGAGTTGCTAGAAGATTAAAAAATGCGCCAGGTGACAAATACTATTCTAAAAAGCACCTCTGCTAATTATATTCATGACGGAGGTGCCAGTTATGAAACTTACTTCTAGAAGTTTTCTATAAGAAAACTACCAGCTCAACTTCGACTTTTGTATATTCGACTTTGTAGAAAATAATTTGAGCGGTCATTGATCATTCCCAGGACTACCCTTTGTCCAAATAAGGAATTACTTGACATAACTAAGAACCATTGACCTCCACCTCCATGTTAACAAGTAAATAGCGAGTACAACATTCAGCCTAGATGATGTGTTAATCCGTTCCTTTTGCGTGTGCCAAACGTAATCACTTACAATGTAAGTGATTGTTATAAATGCGTCGGAATCTTCATCTTGATGATCTTGATGAGCTGCCGGGCTGATGGTGGCCGGTGTCGACGTGGAAAAAACGCGCCACGACGTGGAGCAAAAAATCGCTGCCTAGGCCGGTCAACTCCGGCCATCAACTATACCACATTAATGAAGGAAAGGTCACTTAGAAATCTCTTCGGTGGAGCGTACACAACACACGTAAGTGCGCGGTTTCTACGGGGACGCTCGGCGCGCTCTTGGCTGCGGCACCGAGGCGTTGCTTTCGTCGTATCGGCATCCGAGATACATCACGCCGTGGAAAAAATATCAAACCGCATTCCGAACTAGATTTGTCTACAAATTTATGCACGTGCTGCGTATCTAGATGACATCATTTGCCTAACGATCAAGATGAATCGAACGAGTAGGAACGCTGCAATAAAGAAATCATTCTCCAGTCGTGGGGAAGACTGATTCATGAAGCTTTACTTTTCACACCACATGCACAGGTTTGTTGAACATTGATGAAGTCAAAGTTGAGTTGGTAATATACATGTTCTTGAACAATTACAGTCATCGTAAAATGTTGGCTGGTACACGAGCGTCGTGCTCATTTTCCCTAATAAATTGATAAAGTGCGCGAGGTGCAACGATCTAATCAGAATCGAAAACTGTGAACTGGACGCGTAACAATCTTTTCCCCGGCGTCATTTGCAATTCCTTATAAATTAAGGAGGAAATCGTAAGACTTCCTGTATTGAATGCCCCTTTTGGTGCGCGTACTCGTTTATTTCTGCTATTAAAAGTTAACAAGCATTCGCTCGGTTTACATCACTCGGCAGTTGCTTTAGTTTGCATACGCGCGTGCATCGCGAGCGTTTCGTGTTGCGTTCGCGGCGCTGCAGGATCGTTTCTAATCAAAAGACACTCCTGGATTTCAGTTATTTATTGCATGCATTGAATGCATTCGTTATTGCTGTATTAGAGCCGAGACGATCGAGCAGAGGAGCGCGCCGGACGAGAATGTATCGTGCTCGTGGGCAAGCCGCTCGGAAAAGAAATGCGCGCCCGGAGAAGTTGGGCAAAAAGAAAACGGAAAGATATTGTAGGACGAGGAGAACGCGCGCGCGCGGCGGCGAGCGCGTTCTAGATTCACGGCCGGAGTCTTCGTCTGCGAGAGCGCACCACAAAGAGCTGGCTCCTCATCTGCCGGCCGCTCATGGCAGTGAAAGAGCAAACGACCGGTCTCGATACAATTTCAAATGAAAAAATATAACATGTATACAGGATGCTGCCGTCGCTGTGGAGTCGAAGCAGTGCGAGCATCACAACACCTTCCTGTCCCGTCCTAGGAGACATTCCTCCACCTGGTGCAGCTGAGGTGCGCGTCGCGCGCTCTACGGAGGCACTCAGCGGTGGCAAGTGGAGCAAATTTGCTCCTCGCGTCACACTCGGCGGCAGTGGTTTTTTCTCGAACGAGGTATACGCGGGATATGAGTGGTTATATGGCAAAGGCGTATAAATAGGACCGATCGCCGGCAGGTGCAAGCGTGGGCAACAAGTGGCATGCCGGGCCGTTTAGCCGTGCAGCAGGATGTGAGCGGCAGCAGGCGGCCGACCGGACCTGGCCGGCCGCGGACATAATAACTGCAGGTCACCTTCTATCATTTACGACCTCATTCGATCCGAATCAAACTATAACCTCCGATGCGTTCGCGGCGTGCACACACGTTGGATATTCACTTACGCGGCTTTAATGCGCTCCGGATTCGCTCCGGATTCGCTTCGCATGCGCTGCCCATGGCCTGATAAGAGCACTTCGGCGGCGAGGAAGAGAGGACGCCGGTTTGACAATTGTTGGCACATCGGCCAACTTTCCAGGCTCTTGTAATTGGAAAATTAATTCCGGTTGGCTTATTGAAGTGTGCAATTGTCATAATTATTTGATTGTGTACTTGACACGTGGAAAAGATCAATTAAGAGAAGTCGGCTTGCAGGTGGTGAAGAGAGGTTGAATAAAGTTTAGACGTGACTAGACTTTTCTACAGACCATACACCCTCTACCACTACTACCACTTCAACCAGCACATTTCACGAGAATGCCAAGCGATTAAACGAAATGGGGTAAATCTCAAGGAAGATAACCCAGACCATTTTAATCAAGCATACCCATTTTTGGTGATAACATATCTTATCAAACTTACTTTCAGTCCACATTGTCACCTAATGTATGCACAACTAGAAGCACGCGTCTACATTCAAAAGTTCGAATCAATTGTCAGATTTACTGCATGGAAATGAGCCATGAGGTTTAATGTTAAGAGGCATGCGGGTCACGGGTCACGGGTCACGGGTCACGGGTCACGGACATCACACAACTTTAACCAACTTCGCCCGTAACTTTGCTTTATTAAGTAATTACTGTATTCTTCTTTTCATTTAAACGTCGAGTATTTTATCGTCATGATTGTCTCTCAAACTAGAACAATTCCTTCAAACACTGTCTTTTGTGCATTTAGCTGAGCATTTTCGTCGAGCATTTCCAGCATCGCCCACAATTGCACACGGAGGTCTCAATACGAAAACAATACCGATTCAAACGCACACACAAGCAATTGCATAGCTTCATAGAGAGTCATACACATTCCAAGCGATGCCCTGGCAGCTCACGTTGGAACAAACGTGGCGTAATCAATGCATTGTAAATAAATACCAGCCCAGACACGGTTGATATAAAGAAAGCGCAAATCTTCGCCTACGCGTATGAACTTTGATCGCTTTCAATCGTCACAATGTATAGCTTTAAAATGAAGAAGAAAAGGAATAAACCGGTAGTGTTTCAGTAAATCACCACACAACAGTCGATTTCAATATAGACAGGTAATTAAATCTCGCATCGAACTTTCGTAACGAAATCATCGCTAACCCGTTGTTCCACCGTGCTTGCATTGTGCTGGACAATTCCAACGTTGAACCGCGGATAAAAGTACGTGACGCGTCCTGACCCTCAACCGTAACACGGGTCGAGCGCAACCGTCACGCCAATTTACACGTAATAATTTATTGCAACTTCTTCCTAATGGTGTTACCAAGAACAACATGGGAGCTGCAAAAAAGGCCGGGATGAAAATGCTAGAAAAAACCACAGGCTACCGACTCGTGTGCTACGTCGGGTGCAGGCCGAATGGAAGAGTTATCAATGTTGCAACCTTTATAATTAGAAAAGAAGCCATGGATGACGTTAGCCTGTAAACAGATCATTACAGTTAGCTGCGGCAAACGTGTTCGTGGTATGCCGTTAATTGTTTAAAGCCTGCATGAACGATTCCCGCTTAATTGGATTTTTAAATGTAAATTTACGCGTCGCGAAGAAGCGTGCGGCGGTTAATTGTGGCACGCGCCGTACCGCAAAGAATTGATGCGCACGACTACGATGAGTACTCACGCGAATTCGTCAATTGCGAGTTCATAAGATTTACGACTTCAACGACCTGACGATCTTCAACAAGTTGAAACCACGCACGACACGCCATTTAGGGCGATGGGCAGTGAAAAATGATAATGGCTTCCAAATCAGGCTCGAGACAGGTAACCGCCGGCGGACGTCGCGCAGGAAGACGATGGACACGCGGGGTGCGCGATAATGCCGGTCATAAGTGCATAGTGCACACTTCCGGCCATATATTCCAGCGGCGCATGCGCAACGCGCTATGCCCACTTGATGGGCATGTTGCTTTCGTTGCGAGCACAATCGATTTAAGCGGCATGTCGGCGGCTCACGTGTAGGCTTGTTATTTATGTGTGCTGAGCAAGGAAGGCGCAGATTAATGATATCGGACTTCCGGTTGTCGCGTGCCGCCATTCATGCCCTGTTGAACAGTAATTTCACCGTGACCTATTCCTTATTGTGAGATTTTGTTTAGCGTTTTTCCGCTTTCAAACCGGATTGCTAGAAAGTAAGCGTCAACGTGAACATGACTGAATGTTGACATTCATTACATTGTTGAAAATAAAGATGCTAATAAATTAAATATAATCTCATCTTGCCCAGATGAGATTAGTGGCGGGACTGAAGTCAACTCGTGCCGTGTCCAGGCTTTAAAGCTCGAGAACTGGTGGGGATCGTAGAAAATCAGTTCACGATTGCGCGCGAATCTCGACGTGTGTTCAACTCTAGGCAACTGCCACTCTTACATTTTTGCACAAATCAACCTTGTAAATCTTTGGCATTCTCCATTAACTATCGTTTGAATGCAACAGCATTACTTCTCAAGTCATGCTGGTACCCCACGATACCCAGAATTTACACCACAACAGCTTTTGTTATTCCTGCACACACGATGAGAAGATCTAAAAGGCACCGCTTCTCTCATTACGCCCGATGATTCGACAGATTCCATTCAGATTTTTCTCGGACACACCGGCCGCAGATTATACGGAGTCGGCACGCCGCCTGACGGATTCCGATTTTCGCAAAATCGTCGAGATCGCTAAACCAACACCGTTTGATCCATGCCTAATTGTCGTCAAACCGATGCCGAGACATTAAAGCGGTTTTCACACCGCAACATTAGCCGCGGCATTTCTTCTCCTAAAGCGCATTACGACACACTTTGTATGATGGTGTTGTGTCTGCACAGTAGACATCGCTGTGTAGTGCTTATTGAGCTGGTTGATGAACTATTTAAAGATAAACCTTATAGTCGCGATGGTCTTGATCTCAAGATCAAGGAGTTGTAAAAGAGATATTTGAGGTATGAACATGAACATACGCAAAGTTTTTAGAGAAACGACAAAAACAATTTGAAATAAATTGAATTCTTCATTATTTACCTTCTTGTAAAACCATCTACGTGTAGATCAAGTTATTCCCACGAAGATGTCCACGTAAAGCACATAACAAAATGACCGGAAAGCAGATTTTTTATAATGTTTACAATTCTGAAATCAAAACGGGGATAATTTGCGGTGCGTGGCTAGCCAGTAGACTCAGGTAGAATATTTCTCATATCTCACGAAATTATTGTAGCATCACGAAGTCTTTCGGAAGACGACACGGTCAGCGAACACCCACCATACACGCCAACAGTTATTATGCTCATTGCCCTTCTCTAGGTCTTCACATATTGTTTGCATGGCTTAATTTAATGTGCATTGCACATTAAAGGAGGATGCTCGTCCTCAGCGAACACGGGCGAAAGAAGTCGCAATCATTATGGCTACGCCAGGCAACCTCGGCTTCTAATTACCTTTAATTCGACAATTAGTATCAGCGCCATTTAGGCATCGAGGTGGAATCCGCGGCACACACGCCATGCACCGCAAGCGCGGATGTTTGAAACGTGCTGGTAAAAATGACAATCGCACCGCGAGGCTAACGGTAGCAGGAATACTAGTAAAATACTAAATTACCTTCGTACGGCTCTCGTTTGTGCATCCGTAATTGGTTAATAATTGTAGTGAGTCCTTTACGTCGCTGACCCATCATTATGGCATCGCGGTACGACGTGCAATCATTAGCGCTGGTGAGTGACACATCTCTGTCCAGGCTGGTCTTCACTTCTTCTATCTGATGATCTCCGGTGGACATGGTAACACTTGCAAAGTCAATGTTGAATTGTCCTCGTAGACAAGACGGCTTTGTACGTCATTTCCGTCGCACAGATACCGCCGGAAGGTCGACGCTTCAAAGTTGGCGTTATCCGTCGTTATCAGAATGGGTCAATCGTCGTCAGTTCAAAGGCGGAAATCGGGCTGGACGATTGCGCCACCGCTTTCGACTACCGGTACGCTACTGGTCGCTCCATATACGATTCGATGCGTAATGGAACGCATGGCGAATGTGTGCACGAACTCGATGCCGTTCGGCCGTGTTGAAGCTGAAAGTTAAGGCATAGGTTAAAGTTAAAAGGAGAGTATGTGTGGAATAATATGTAATGACCTGGGCCGACCCCGCGCACGTCTAAAAATGTTTCGGTTGAAAATAAACCAAAGTGTTGTTGTATGAGCTCCTTGTACTCTGCACTCGTGAACCGCGAGTGCGTTCGCACACAGCTTCCAATCTAAGCTCAGAAAATCGATGCCTTATAGAATTTTCCGGCGAAAATGAAACATTCCCAGTAGGCGCCAATCGAATTATTACAATGAAGCTCGTTTACCGTCTATAACTCAACATTTTCCCAAACTAGCTGTGAACTGCCTGAAAAACATGAAACTAATGATCTTTAATGAAGTGCCAGGCGTGGATTATGAAAGCTATAATTACGATAATCTTACCAATCTCAAATGATGCGAGACGCAAAAAAGTTTCACTGTAACTTCAATACAATCAAAATGAATAACTAAAAACCCACTTGAACTATATGCAACTCAAAGCGCATAATCCGTTTTAATATTGAATCAATGATAAGCTACGTACCACCAACCACCAATGATCCACAGGCTTGATAAGAATTAAGCCTTAACCGTCATTGCAAAATCTCCAAATTCAACAAATTATTTATCACAATTTCAACGATATTCCAAATAAAACTCAAAATCTACAGCCATGTAGGCTTGTTTCGTGAGACTAACATCGCGCACCTAAGCCGCTCCTTCTTACCTTGGTTCAGTATCTTGTTTTCAAATCCAAGTCACCACTTAGTAAAAAGTTGCGCAAAAAGATCAATCAATGTAAACAGGCATTCCCCACACTTTGCAGAGTCACGGAAATGCTGCTAATTAAAGTATCATAATTGAGTCGTTAATTTGCCCGAAGAAATAAGCGACATCAGGTAAAGCACCTCGGCAGTAGTAGACTGGAAGTTATTATTCGGGGGCCGACCGTGCTTGGGTACGATGCGGGTCACCTTATCAGCCACATATGTGTGCCGATTGTGTCAGAACACAAAGGTTATAAGTTGCAAGCTGATAAATTCAACAAACAATGAGTATGTTCGTGCACGCGTACTTTTCACTGCTTGGTTGGCACACGTTATCGGTGAATTTCGTGTAATATTTTGATACATAAATCTCTAAACCGGAATTGTTTAAAGTTCCCAACAATTGTCTGGCGCAATTAAACCCCCATTAACTATTTTCAATTGAAGGCAATTAAGTTAATCTAACTTTAATATCAACAAACGTGTTCAATAAACATTCTTGAGTCATGTTCAAGTCATCTATGTACAAATAATTTACAAAAAAATATGACAACACAAATTTACATTATGAATCATTTTTCAAAACAAATCACAATTACTAGATGATTTCGATTTTCCTTTGCTCCTTCTCAATCATCTATTACTTCTTGCAGCTCTCTCGTTGCTCGCTGCGCGTCTTCGACAGGCACTTAGTTTGAGCGAATTTCCAATGGAAAACATTTAACAAGCAATAAACTTGCATCACACAATTACTGACCTCTCCGCAGTTATCGTAGATATACAGACGGGAGTCGTTTCATAGAAACCAACATACTTCGAACACTCCACTGGTGTCCAAACAAAATTTGGGATCAATCATTTTAGGCCCATGCTCTTTGTAAGGAATTCATAGACAGTCCACGCCATAGATGCCATTAGCGTACGACGGAGTAGACGTGGAACCATTCCTTTGAAGTACCCTTGAATTCCGTACTTTCCGTGCACGTAGACTGCAACGGACCAGATACCGTTGAATTTATTCGGGTAGAGTTGCATCTTGGTCTTGAGGACATCAGCAGGTTGGGTGACAACTGAGGCGAGGATGCCAGCAGTGACCCCGCAGGTGAAGTGCAACGGGGTAGCGTAGTGAGTGTTGAGGAGTTCTTCGGGCACCATCTGCTTGCTCTGTGTGTAGAACATCAAATATAAGCCGGAGAATGGAGCATCTCTGAAGAGGGTTGGCACAAGGCCACAGGTCATGCCTTTGATGCCTTCAGTTTTGTAGATTTCGCGCAGAGCTGAGCCGACGGTCTTATAACGGTAGACACCGCTTTCATATCTAGAGAAAACAAGAACCAGTGGAGTATGGTTTGATGTGGAGAGTGTTTTTATGCGATGTAATTACCTTGTCTTTACTACTGTGATTGGGATTAAAGCAGCTCCGCTCATGCATCGGGCGAACATACCCAAACCAACTGACTGCAGAGCGGTCGGTTTGGTGTCGTGGAAGTAGCGACTCTTGAGAAAATCAAGGGAGCAGAAGTACAATCCTACTCCAGGCACACAACGTGTAATACTCTACAAGCACAACAACAGTTTAGATTATGCTTCCTTGGCGTCATTGAAATACTGGCCGAATTCAACTTGGCAACGAGATAAGTTGATAATACTTGATAATGCCGGCGAGCTAATAGAAATGATTGCGCAATGAGGAATACATACCGGTACCATTCCACGCCATAAGCCGCGAATTTGCTCCTGCTGAACAATGGTGGCGAATATCGTGACCATGCCAGATCCACAGCGAGCGCTGCAACAAAGCAATCATATTAATATCATATGTTTATATGAACATTAGCTTAGCAAAAGGGTGTGAAGAAGTACTTACTTGATAACAGCAGCTGGGGTGGCATTTTGGAGACGAGTCTTTACCAAGTCCAAGGGTTGGAAGAGGACTGTTGAAAAGGTACCAGAGAAGGCACCAGCGACGAAGGCTTTCACAACTGGGTACTGCAAGTAAAACACGCTTAGAACACCAAGAACACGGAATTTGGGCTGCCAAAAACTATGAATAACGCAAGGCCGCCTCGAATAAAAACAAAGCACTCACGGAATCCATGTCTAATACGGAGAAAAGAGTTTGTTCAATAAGGGATGACACTGCCTCCAACAGCAGGAGCAAACTGTTGAAATAATTCCCAAACGCACGTCTTTAAACTAAATGCTTATCAGCCAATGAGCAGCAAATACATCCGATTGCGGCACGAATTTAACCGACAGTTTACTATTCAACTCCTTGCCGCTGGCATAGATTACGATTTCACTCTATTCTAACGACTGACTGGAAAACTGGTCGTCGTCGTCAAGGGCGCACTCAATTTATACTCAGAAACACACGCGTGCTTGGTAAACACGCGAAGTGTGACGCTAGCCAGGCTGGCGAGATTTTTCTGTGGTTATTAGGCCAACGCGTTGGTCTCCGCGTATACAGAAGGGGGAGGTAATATGTTTACGAACTTGTATTGGATGTCACGACCTCTTCACTCAATCGTATCGGTATTAAACGTTCCTTGCTAAGTGCTATCGTTACTCACGTTTTGCAAAAACGATTCGTTGCTAGGGGCCCGCGTCGTTCCGTCGCCCCGGCCCCCAGCAGCCATTCCGTCGTCATCGCTGATAACAAATGCTGTGCGGGAATTCAAAAGCATCAAGAGGACCTGTCCAGATGATAATACGCACGCACGGTTGGCTTGGTGTAACCGGGGAAGCACTTGCGTTAGACAACTTGCGACGATCGCGCGCTGAACCGCGACGTGGGTGCCAGCTGAATGCGTTGCACACGTTTGTTCTAGATAACCAGATCCACTTTATGAGGTGATTTGACGTCACGAGACACACCGCGCTCGTGCGTTGCGTGATTACCCCTATGGGCCATTCTCATACGGGCCACAATCGATCCGGCAAAGGCAGCGGAAGGTGCGGTTCCAAACTGGGGCCCCACTCCTGGCAAGACTCGATGCGGGCATGGTATTCTTGCGTTGAGAATGTGGCCAATGTTGACATACAGAGCGTTCGCGCCAGGACTGCTGATGCGTCTTTGTTGAATTACGGCAGCGGAAAACATCCAGGCAACGAACTATTGCCTGGATGAGATAATAGTTAGCGTATTTTCTACGGAAATATGAATGTTTGCACTAATTTAATTATTGTGAATGCAAAGTCGCGTCGCGAGTAATATTGTATCGAGGGGATTTGTGGAGAATAACTCGGAGTACAAAGAAAAATTGATTCAATTGATCGAATTTACTCTGATTTTATTACCTTCTAATTATTGTTTAAGTTAAGATGGCTGTAAATATGTAACATTTGCAAAAATAAAATTCATCAGCTGCAACATATTTTCATTAAACTCAATTTTATTGTGCTTTTTTATTGATTTACAATTTTTAACACAAATACTTCGAAGTGCTTTTTAAATTAATATTCCATCTATGCATAAATAAAAGAAGTAAATTTCCTCATCCTTTCATTCAAATAAACATCGCTAAATTGCATCATTTTATCAATTATCAATTTATTGATCATCTTAGAGGTATCCTTATTTTCAAATTTTAATACTAAAAATATTCTCAGTATCGTTAACACTTGCTTAATATTGATTTATAAAACGTTTTCGGCATGTTCCCTTCCGCAGTATAAGATTTGTTCAAGTGCTCTCCAGAATCAACCAATCAATTAACCCTTTGCAATGTCATATTAACGTTTTTATTTATAGTCGTAACAACAGTCGTAACAAGCGGCCCAAATAAATTTCTTATCTGCTATAAAACATATTCGCGATGGCCCCAGCTGACATTTGTGCACTTCACGGAGTGACCACTGCTCCCAGGTCATCGGGCAGGTCAATGCTTATCTTCCGCAGTGGGGTCTCGGAATAGGGTTAAAATAAGTGTGCAATAAAATCGTCTCGCTATACCGAAAGTGCTTATTGGCACTCACGGGTCATTTGGGACTTGTATTCACAGGCTGTGTACCAACTATTGCTTGCATGTTATTGCATGAGTTGAAAGGAACGTATTAACATGCGTATTAGATAAATCGAATATCAGAGGTTTATACTACAACAAGAATTATTATAAATATTATGTCGTTGTTTGTACTTATGACGTATGACGTTAATTCAACAAGTTGTAAAAAGCAAACTGCCTTAATGACGGTTGTCAACTAATATGCCGATGACAGTTCTTTTACGTCAATATTGTTAAACGAAGAAAATATAAATACTTGATAGAAATTTCGAGTACGTAAAGTGCGTATGTTTATGACGTTTATTTTGACATCAAAATCATTTGATGAGCAGATTTATTAGGATCATTAATCATCGAATTTATCTCGAAAACTAAATGCTTCTTGAAGTATCGACACCTGATGATTTGATTTGAAGACTTGAGAAGTTTAAACCCAACTCTATTTCAATTCTAAGATAACTCAAAGTCTTGGATAACGAAGATTGACTGCGCCAAAACAAATGTTCAATTTATTATTTTCAATCAAATCCAAATAAACCACGTGAATTAATTTTGCAAAGTAAAAAATGTGTTTAATTTGCTGTTGCCGTTCCAGTTACTGTCGCAGATGCGGATGCCGTTACTGTTCCTGTTGCGGTTCCCGTTGCTAGGGCTGGAGTAATTGTAACAGTTGCATCTTGCTCCGTCATATCAGCTTCATGTGCAGTTGCCATTTCGGAAGCTTCCGTGGCTTCTCCTTCTTCTGCACCTGAGTGCGCCTCAGCCTTGCCTCCAGTTGTGCCAGCCTTTCCCGATGATTCTGTCGGTCCTGTTGGTCCGGACGGACCTGACGGGCCTGAAGGCTTAGTCTTGGATTTACTTGTCCTACAAAGAAAACTTTATTAGCTTGTAATCTATTTATCGTATATGTATTGTGTTCTGGTAAATTTTTAATACGCACACTTTCGTACTTGATCCTTGTGATCCTATTGAGTTTCTTTTCTCAATAAGGCTTTTACCTGAAAGCAAAGAACACAAATTCTACTAATTATCTAATTGGAAAGAGATCCTTTGTAATCTTACTTTTGGAGTCTGCTTTCTTGATCTCTTCTATTTTAGCCTTCGAATTGCGTTTGGAATCAGACTTTTCGGAAATTCTTGGCTCTTTAGAAAGTGCTGGAATTTGCTGGCTTGAGATTTTCTAAGAATAAATAAACATCAATCGAATAAAAGCCAGAACATGAGACTTGATAAACTTACCTTTTCTAGGCCAGCAACAGGTTGGGCTTCAGGTCCCCATTGGGTCAGGAAGTGCCCAATGCGAGTAACTCGTTGATGAGGAGTTGTAATGGTATGACTTCCACCACAATAACGATTACAAATGTGATCATCACTTGAAATGATAAAATTATTCGAAATTAATTTAATAATTAAGAGTTGGAAATTGTCGAAAACGACCTACGTATTCTTTTGTGCACGTCCTTGCATTGCTGCCTCAAAGCTTTGCAGGTTTTTACCTCCTGGTAACCTAGATAAAATAATCATAATTAGATAAGAATAGTTAATCCTATACCATGTAGATAGTAGCTAAGAGATATTAAGTAAAACAAACGATTTTTGTTGTTTCCGAAGATTGTCCAACTCATATGCCAAATAAGGTGCCATTGACTTAGTTGGTGGGATCATTGCGGGCATGGGTCTCATTGTCAGGTCAAAGTCCTTGTGCATCACGACCTCCTTATCACAAGATATGCAAGTGACATCTCTGAAATACCAACAGAGCAATCAATCACCAAATTCAAATTATAAGAAAGTAGGCTCCGACCTTAGGATCTTATTCTTGGTACCAGCCGCATCTTGTTCTCTTCTCATAGCTACCAAACTCTTCATCTTGTCTTGCAACACTTTCAACTTGTTGTTAATAAACTCACGAAGTGGAGCCAGATCCATCTTATCCAGTTTGTTTCCAATTTCACTCTGGATATCATCCAAAGTTTGCTGCCAGAGCGTTTCTTGTTGAGAAAGTTTATCCAACGCTTCCCCGATACCTTTCGAAAGTTCTTCACAAGCATTATCAAACTTATCATTACTAACTTTACGAAGCACCACGCAGGCATCAGCTTTATCTGCTAAGGCACCCTCCAGGTCTTCTCTATCAGCCTTAACAGTCTTCAACAACTCGATTTGTTCCACGACATAGTCCATCATCTTAGTCTTTTCCTCCTTGTCCACCATTAACTTACCAGAGGCTTCATTCACATCTGCAAAGTCCGATTCCAGCTGTTCTAGTCTTTGATTTACAACACTGCAGCAACTGTTTGGATCACCAGGGCCACCACGTCTTTTGCAATAGAGAGAGGAAAATTGATTAGTAACATCGGTAATTGTCGTACTCGTTTGGTATTACCCTTGTTCCATCTTGTTCAACAAGTCATTGAAGTCCTTCTCTAGGTCTGTAAACTGATGATGTAATCTGGAAACTTCGTCATTTAGTACCAGATCAATACGTTGAACATGTTCAGCAAGTTCTTTAAATCTCTCCTCGGTCATTCCTTCAGGTTCTATTCCAAAAGTATGCACTTCCTCTTCTTCGCCCATAGCTCCTCCACTTATAGCTGCAAACATATATATATATATATATATATATATTTTAATCTTTAACAATTCCAAATCTACGTTGTTTTACTTTCAACGCTCTTCTTTTTCTTCAGTTTCAAGAAAACTTGGATCTCCTCTATATCTCTACTCATTTGACGTACAATTGACTCCAGATCGCCACTTAATGAAAACTTGGAACCTAATTTAGACGCCCATGTTGACTTCTTGGTATCAGTGCCATCAACAGTGCTTGGTGTGCCACTACCGAGTGCAGTTTTACCATCTTCACCTCCTTGCTCTTTTTGACAGATCACATTTTTGGTATCCAGAGAAAGGCCAGTAGGAGATTTGATTAAATCTTCAACGATGGATGCCATTTTAACCATGCCTTCCTCAGCTGCTTCAATTCTCTTCAATAATGCCATCATGTGGAAGACATCAATGACTGTCGAAGTTTTCTCGTCGTAATTTCTAAAACAATATTATCGCCATAGAATTAGCTTTAATTATTGCAAATTGCAGAATTTAATTATACTTGACTGCGTTTATAATTCCCAAGTTTCCTGGTAAATCTCTCAGTTCGCAAATTTCTTTCTTGATGTCATTTAATTCCGCCTCGATTTTGTCGATCTTTTCTTTAGATACCGAAGAAGTGCCTTGATACGCAGTTTCTGCTTGCATGACATATATCTCTTGGTCTTTTCCTTGGGCACCTGGTAAAGATCGGTATAATAACATCTAAATAGCATGTTGTTCAGTATACTTTTGTCAGTTGTCTCCTTAATAGTAAATGTTTGCTTTGGTGGAGCTGTCTTAAGCTGTTCTTGCAACTTGGTCGCCTCTGCCCCATGAATTTCCACAGCAAGTGTTTGCCCATGAGTTTTTTGTATCAATGCATGAAGGAGTGCTTGCAGAAGATGAAAATTTACTGCGCCCTAGTAAAAATTGCTTTAATTCGAAGAAAATTGCACATTTTTTAAATTACGTACTTCAGTCGGAGAAATGGCAAGGTCTACCATTTGAACCAAGGGTAATTGTACAAAAGGACCCGCCATCTCGAACAACTACAATTGCACTAATTGAAAGAAATTAAACCAATTTCCCTTTTCAGCTCGCACAATAAAAAATATAGGTGTAGAAAATTGTAAAAGACGTGTAAACGCCTTTTGACGTTTCGTATAGTAGATAAAAATGATTTGCTGCATTTTAAATAAACAAATTCCCATGGTGAATTAGTCTGTGCTTAATAAAGCTTTAACTTTTGAAAGTTTGAAATTGTTTTTGTAGTAACGCAGCTTGTTGTCGACTTGGCAACGTTGTCTTAACGGTCAAACGTCAATACGAATTTCGTCCGTTGGGAAGCGAAACAAGGCAAGTCAATGGTGGACAAAATCATCGCAACTTGTTTTCCGTAAGATTTATCCTTATTATTATGGATTCTGGATCAGATAGTTCCTTTGTAGATGATGAAATCATTATCTACGAAGTGGATCGTACAGAATATACAAAGAAATTGTTGATGAGAACTCCATCGATACAATCTACATCACGCCGAAATACTTTCTCAGGGTAAGGAAGATCATGTCCCATGTCCATCTTGTTTAATGCTCTTGATATACACAAATATTCAGGTTAAAAATTGTAATGCATGAATTGATGTATCATTTAACTTGAAAGGTCATTAAGTTTTATTCTAATGAATTATTGCATGTTGCATTTTTATTATATTTGATCAAATTATTTCTTTTTACGTCTTTACCCAGTATAGTTTTATCACTTGTTTAGTTCTGATTATAACATTTTAGGGTGCCTAGCCAAGATGAAGAGATATCTGAATACTTTACTCCTGACAGTACCATTTCAAAAACCAATGCCAACTTTTTGGACAAAATGCGAGAAGTTCTAAATGATCTTCCATCTAAAAATGAAACCTACAAAACTGCTTATGACACCACAATGGATAGATCAATAAGGTCTCGACGTAGTTCCCTACCGAAATTATCAACAGCAATATTAATTAATGAGATGGAGACAATTTCATTATCCAAAAACTACCAACAACCACCAGAGATTGAGATCTCAGAAAATGAAATCGATGATGACTTCTTAAGGTATCAAGGCACACAAATTAAGTATGAGAATATCACTGATGTTGATATTGATTGCTGTAGTGATGGTGAAACAAATGGTACAACAGAAACAGGCTATGATAATGACTATCTGGATTTTAAAATGAAACCAAATCAAATTAGTCACTTTAGCCTACTTAATCCTCAATGCACCAACTACTCTGAGTGCTCTGCAAAAAAATCCGAATCTAAAGATTCACTAGCTTCATCTCGATGCACACGATATTCCAATGACTACTGTTCAGAGAATGACATACCATTTAAAACTCCCTTAAAAACACCGATTAAAGGGAAGAAGAAAGTCGGTGGGATTCCAAAACTGTTAAAGCCTTCAAGTAGTAGCGGTGGAAGCACTGGCAGCAATATTCTAAAACCACGGAATGATGACTTATGCAAGAAATTAATAAGTCCGAAAATGTCAGATAAATTTAGACATGTACAGAGTCCGATTGGCTTCTACATCAAGAATTCATCGACTGCTCCATTTGTCCGTAATGCCAAAGCAGCGCATAAGCTTGCTGCTATTTTACCCGAGTCTTACTTTGGTGACATTCCAGATGAGCCTTTTATTGACTTTGATATTCCAGATAGAATTTACAAACCTTCTACTATACAATACATGACCAAGGTGGAGGAGGTCAAGTTACCGAAGAATATCAAGGCGCTTGTTCCGGCTTTCTCCGATATGTTTGTGACTAAAACTGAAAAACGTATCAATGGCAGGAACGTCGCTCCTGAACATATTCGGAGAAGATTGGAAGAGGATCTGGATCTTACTAGAGACAGGTCTCTGAATAATGAGAATCCGGATATATCTGTAATTCGTATAAATCCGTACGCGTAAATGAACTTTTGAAGACTATTATTATAAGTTTATTATTACTGATAGGGATATGTGTGAAAACAATTTTGTAGTTATGTTAAATGATATAACAAGTTGTAAAGTCATATGGTTGTAAAAATGGCTGAAGAATTTTGAAAAACATGAACAATTTTTTCCACCAGTAAAACACAGCATTCTAGATTGCAGATTGTTATGATTTGATTGCATTTCTTTGAAAATGATTGGAAACTATCATTTTTAACACTTTCTTGCCACAAGTGTTCAGTGCTGAATAGCAATTGCAATACGCTAAAATAATCTAATCATATTTAGGTCTTGAGGACTATCAGCAATCGTTATTTACATTATGATGTTTCATCTGTTTCGTATTGCTCCACATGGCAGGTGGTGTGTTTGAGTTGTTTCATTCCGGCGGGATAACCTCAACCATTCCAATTCGAACGTGCTGCGTAGAGAAAGCCGAGCAGCGAGGTTCCTCCGACTTCTGTTTTCTCGAGCTCGCAGATCATCCAGGTGGCCATTTGTACAACGTTGCTCTATACACAAGCTGTACTCCCCAAAACTGAATCCGAAAACAAATCAACACTCATCTTTCAAACAGCACAATTTATCCAGAAGGCTACAATTCCACACGTCCAGCGTGACATTCTATGCAATACGACAAAACAGCATACATCCAGCGACTCTCCTATTGAGCATATCTCGTGAGGAAGATGAGCGAGCAAAATTGTGAAGGTGAGTGCAATTAACTTCTATCACTGCAGGTAATTCGTTTTTGCAATAATGGTTTGCTTTACATGCATGCATATAACATGAATGCTTTGATTTGTGTAATAACCAAGCTTTGTTGTTGTTGGCCATGATAAATGCAGCCCAACCAAAACGCCGAAGAATTATTCGCGTTTCAGAGTCGGATTCTGATTGTGAAACGGTCCAGAATATAAACCTCAGTCTCAGCAACTTGCCCCCGCCGGTGAAGACGCAGGTCGTCGCAGAGCGCGAGCGGAAAGTACGGTATTTGATAAGTCAATTTCCCAGGATACAAACTCTGGTAAATCAATTAAACATCCATTAGCTATTTGCTGCAACTGACTGTTTATGTGTTTTCTAGCAAGTGTATGAGCTGTTGTCTCAGGTGAAATTTAATCTGGATGAAGCAATAGCACAACTCTCAGAACTGCAAGGTTCGCAACCAGATCTTGTTCAGTATGATTCATGGAAATTGAATGAGAAGCATGGGCAACGGAATGGTAATGGCAATGCAAAAAGGTCAATGCAGAAGAAGAAGGCTGTAAAAGGTAAATTAATGACTACTAAATTCTGATATATTCACTAAAACCATTCAACTGTTACAGCAAAACGTCGTCGAGTTGACAACAGTGACGACAGCAACGACGATCAGTACAAAGATGCAAGAGTATTTGATTCCGACGATTCTGACGTAGAAGTCAACAATGTGTTAACTGCAGATAAGAAGAGAGTTCTGGAATATATGCAAACAGCAACCCCGACTGAACTTTCATTGATGTATTCATGTTCAAAGAAGAAAGTTGATGCTATTCTTGCATGCAGACCTTTTGAAGGATGGGTGGATCTTGTAAGCTGATTAATGTAATGCAATGAATGTTTGTTTATTCATGATGGCTTTGCATTTAGGTTGAGAAGTTAAAAAACAACAAGAATCTCAGCACAGACCTCTTGAACTGCGCTCAGAAGGTGTTGACTACCCGTAGAAACGTGAAAGCTTTGATGACCAAGTGTTCTGATATTGCTGGGAGGATGGAGATTGCAGTCAAACGAGAGAATGCTCTTAAAACTCAGCCGGCTATTTTAGGACCCGGGTAAGTTGTTCATAATTCCTCCTTAAAACAATACTTCGAAGATTGACCACACTTTGTCGCTTTCATTCAGGCTTAAATTGACGAGTTACCAACTTGTTGGTGTCAATTGGTTATGCATACTCCATGAATTAGGAGTCAATGGTATCCTAGCAGATGAGATGGGTCTGGGTAAAACAGTCCAAGTGGTTGCTTTTCTCGCTCACCTCAAAGAGAGAGAAATCTTTGGTCCGCATCTGGTTGTTGTTCCCGCATCCACATTGGAGAACTGGCAGGGAGAATTCGAACGTTGGTGCCCAGATATCAAAGTCCTACTTTATTATGGCAGTGCCGAAGATCGGCGTGGATACCGTATGATGTTCGCCACCGGCAAACACAAGGAGTACGATGTTGTGTTGACCACCTACAATATTGTAGCTGGAAGTCCGGAAGAGAAGAAGATGTTCCGGGTGACTCCAATGCACTATGTTGTCTTCGACGAGGCACATATGTTGAAGAACATGAATACCCAACGGTATGAAACACTTGCGAAAATCCGCGCTACAAAGAGATTGCTACTAACAGGAACACCACTGCAGAATAATTTGCTTGAGTTGATGTCGTTGCTGATCTTTGTAATGCCGAATATCTTCTCAGCGAAGACTGACGATCTCAAGAGTTTATTCCAGAAAGGCTCGGTGAGTGTTGACCTGACCCTTTCAGACTCTCTGTTTATTCAGTGTATTTTATATTTCTTTATTAGAAAAAAGATGCAGATGACGAAATATCCAACTTTGAGAAGGACCAAATTGAACAAGCTAAAAGCATCATGAAGCCATTCGTCTTGAGGCGACTTAAACGTGATGTACTCAAAGATCTGCCTAAGAAGACCGACGCTAAGCTGGATGTAGCGATGCAGGCGGGTCAGGATGAAAAGTACAAGGAGCTAGTTGCTCATTTCCAAGAGGTGGGTACTCGGGATGAAAGTGGAGCCTACAATGGGATGTCAATGATGTCTGATCTGCGCAAAATGGCAAACCATCCACTTCTATTGAGATACCATTACAACTATGAAACTCTGCAAAAGATGGCGAAGAAGCTTGCCAAAGATCCTGATTACAAGGACACAGTAGAGCAATACATCTTGGATGATCTTGCTTGCATGTCTGATTTTGACATTGATGAAATGACGAGGGAATATATGGTAAGAGCACCTAATTCATATTTATGAATTTGATCAGATCACTTACGGATGGGTTCTATTCCAGTCCATTTCGCAATATGCTATGCCGAAGAAATTGATCCCTCTCTCCGGCAAGTTCCTTTATTTAGACAAGGTCCTGCCCGAGTTAAAAAAGGATGGGCATCGTGTGTTAATCTTCAGTCAATATGTAATTATGTTGAATATTATGGAGAAATATCTTAAAATGAGGAACTATTCATATTTGCGGTTGGATGGTAGTACTGCAGTCACTATCAGGTAATATATATATATATATATATATATATATATATATATATATATATATATATATATATATATATATATATATATAT